>NCKV01000119.1:0-26526 GCA_003675905.2 Leptotrombidium deliense
GTTTCGAGCCTTTTTGGTTACAATTTTGGTAAGCAATGTGGCGCTGTTTGCAGTTATGGTGAGTTGGCTGCAAAATGGTGAGTGTCTGTTTTTTCATTGTTTTAATGTTTGTCTTTTTTGTTTAGGAGTCCAGCAGCAGACAAACGCGATCCTCCTTTGAGTAGTCTTGCGAACCTTCACATCATGGTGACATTGCCCGACAATCTGCCACCAGAGTTTAGAAAGAGGATGTATACATTTGATGTCAGCGAAAATGTGAAGCAAGAGTCTATTATTGTAAGTCAAGTGAAAGCTGTCAGCAGTCAAAGTTTATACTATGAACTAAAAGAAGAAGAATCGGATTCAGTTTTTTGGAATCAACGTAAATACTGGTGAAATATATCTCAAAAAGGAATTAGATTACGAGAAGCAAGAGAAGCATGAATTCGTTGTTTTAGCCACTAATTTAGTTGGAATGAATGATTCAACTGTTGTCGTTGTAAATGTATTGGATGCCAATGATCACTCGCCTCAATTTGTGTCACCTTATTTTGAAGGAAAAGTTTCTGTTACATCATCAGTTACCACTACTATTTTACAAGTAATCGCCACTGATTCTGACTCAAATGAAAACGCTCTTGTTAAGTATGCTATTGTATCTGGAAATAGCGATGAATTTTTCGCTATCGATAGAGAGACAGGTTATGTCTTTTTAGCGAAACAACTAAATATGAACGTCGATCCTGAATATTTTTTGGTTGTGAGAGCATCCGATTCTGGTAATCCTCCTTTAAGTAATCTTGTTAATGTGCACGTAATTGTGGATATACCGAAAATCGTACCTCCAAAATTCTCGAAAAAGTATTATTCGTTTGACATTAAGGAAGACGCAAAAGAAGGTTCAATAATTGTGGACAAAGTGAAAGATGTGAGCATGCAGAACGTCACTTATGAATTAAAATTATATGGAAATGATTCTGATTATTTTGATATTGATCATAAGTTTGGTAATATTTATTTGAAAAGGCAGTTAGATTTTGAAACTCAAGATACTTACGAGTTCACTGTTTACGCGATAAATTCATTTGGAATGAATGATACAGCGACAGTGATGATTACTGTTTTGGATGTTAACGACACAACGCCGAAGACTGAGTCGCCTACAACCGTCACCGAAAGCATGAAAAATGTGACTTCTGAAATCGAAAATAACACAGAAGCGATGCAGTTATCACAGGCGTGTGTGAATAATTCTTGCATGAACAACGCTTCTTGTAATCCGGCATCGAATGGTTCCTACAGTTGCATTTGCACCCCTGGATTCGATGGCAGATTTTGTGAAATTGACATCGATTATTGTCGTTCAAATCCGTGTAAAAACAGTGGAACATGTATTAACTTGTATGGCAGCAATTGTCGCGATTCTAGCTGTTTTAAGTGTAATTGTCAACCGCAACATATCGGTTCGTTGTGCGAAATTCAAAAGTATTGCAATCCAAATCCGTGCGAAAATAATGGTGTCTGCGAAGAAAGTTTCAATGGAATTGTGTGTAAATGCAAACCAGGATTTCATGGATTCTTTTGTGAAAGTGACATCGATGAATGTCTATTGCAGACAACAGTATGTCTTCCACCAGCTACTTGTTACAATTTGAAGGGCAGTTATCGTTGTATTTGTCCAATTGCACCGATAAATGGCAGTTCTCCGTGTTCCGCATTGAATGACACGAACAATTCACTATTTCTTCTTCCAATTCATTCTGATTACGTGATTCTCTTAGCTATCCTTGTCTGCTTGATAGTTATTACCGTTTGTTTGTATTGTATGTGTACAAAATGTTATCTTTGTCACAAAAAGTCGAGGCCACATCCGTCGTCTGCTGCAGCTTATCACGCTGTTGGTCGCAACGAGTTTAGCCTAAAAAGCACTGTTAAAGATGCAAATGTGAACATGAAACGGGTTTCAAAATTAAGCAATTACGACGTGACCACAATGGGTCCAATTGGCAATTACTGTGATCAAAATTTTTTGGTTCAAACTCATCAAAGACCGACTTCAATGGTTGGATCGATGAATGATTTTAATCTTGTGCGAAACGAAACAAACGGAAATGATTTCGAAAATGTCGGACAAAGTCTTACAAGCAGAGATCAAAATGATTTCATTCAGCAGTTAAAAAAGAGTAACCCGCCTGTCGCAAGTATCTCGCCACAAATCGTGGAGTCAGTCTCTAGTCATGTGCCAAAAGTTGAAAACAAACTTCAAAATGGTAACAAGTGTGTTAATTTTTTACTTAGACTAATTGTTTTTTGTTTTAGTTGAAACGAAGTCTGGTGCTTCATCTGTAAGCAAATCTCCTCCACGACGAGCTTCACTCTCTGATTCAGATTTAAATGGTAATTATATATCACTGTAATTGAAACTTTCAACTAAACTCTATTTTCTATTTCCTTCTTCTTTGTTCAGTCTATAATGAAGTAAATTCAAATCATTCAAATAATGCTGAAGGTACTTGTTGTCTTTAAACTTTGCCTAACCTCTTTATCTAACCATAACCGTAACTTTATCAGGTTATCACTGGGATTGTTCCGACTGGGCGGACACTGAACAAAGCAATAATCCAATTTCAAATATTCTACAAGTATCTGTGAATGAAATTCGAGATTCAGAATCAAATTCAGACAATAGTCAAATCGAACTGCTCTCGAGTCAAGAACTGAATTCAAGTACTGCACAAAGTGCTGTTTTCTGTGGCGAATCTGAAGATGAAATGGAATGCTTAAACGAACGAAGCGCTCTTTTGTCTCTGAAAGACGCCGAAAACGATTTAGAATTCGCTGATAATTCTTGTCCGTCGTCGCCATTGAAGTATCATTCGCATCCTGATCAATATTTGCCGGTTTATCAGACGAACGGTGACAACGATACGGACGCAAGCTGTGCGAATGTGGAAGTGAAGAGGAGAAACAAACATGTCGAAGTCAACGGTCAGTTGATTGACAAAAAGAGCGATTCGAACGATTACAGTATAAAAAGGAAAAGCGATTCATTGAATCAGAACGGTGGTCATTCAACGTATGTTTAAACGACGAGAGCTTACAAAGTGTATAAAATCGATTCTCTTCTAATTGTATCCAATTTTAATTCTGTGAACCTGTACATTAATTGTAAAAGAGTCATTTATTTTCACTACTTTTTCGACGCTGTTTTAAATGCATAAACTTTAATCGTTTTTCGCATATAGATTTGGCAGCTTATATCGCCTGTACAAATATTAAATATAAAATTGTTCATTAAATGAATGTAATTTTTTACAGTTATTTGTTTGTTGTTTGTTGTATTATGTTTGAAAGTTAATGGAGAAATTACGCCGTTCATTCTTCTCCAATGTCACTGAAATTACAGAGTTTTGAAAACTTTTCTTCTTTTTTGTCTCGAAAAGAGTAAAAGCAGAGAATGCAAAGAATATCACGACCATCACATCATCACGACTCTTTGTTCACTCGTCGTCGACGTAAACTTTTGGTCAGTGTCTCAACAGTATTCTATACTTTTGTCAGTAATGAATATAAGTCACAAAATCACAAGTAAAGCAAAAGAAATTGTTGAAAAAAGAAAAGAGTAAGTGTCGCCAAAACAGATAATAAATGTAAGAATCAAGTCAATTGTCTCATTTTCAAGCGTTTCATAAAAGTTTTCGTCACTATTAATCTTGCTTCAGATTTGAATCGTTGTCACAAACAAGTGAACCGTTCATTACTGCGATTGTGATCCAAGCACATTATTGAAGATTAAATTGTTAATTTCTTTTATCATTCAATTCGAACAATTGAAGCGGTCGTCATTCGATATTTCGACAACATTCGCTCTTTCATTCGAGAGTAAACTGAGAAATGAGAAATCAATGCATTCAATATTCCGATTCGCATATTCTTACTTTGCATTCACAAAGCAACAGTTTCTATTTTTGGTCGTTGAACTGTTCGTTGATAAATGGACAACGGACTTTCAATGATTGCATATTTTCTGCTTTTATGGACGAAAAGACGAAACGAGGACATATTTGTGTGAAAATAAATACATGCATTATTGTTATCATGTTTTTCATTGAAGCAGAAGTTAAAAGCGTTCAATTTACTCGCAACTCATATGAAAAACTTATAAATTGAATCATAAACAAAAATAATTGCTAAGAAACCGACAAAATGCATTTGCCTAATTAACATATCGGAAAAAATATATATACGGAAATGTATATAATATATGAACACTTCGATCGCAGCTTTACTTCCGTTGCAGTTTGTACACAACTTTTAGTTAATTGTTTCAATTTGACGTTCTTTTGAGAATAATGTGATCGAGGTGTGGTTAAGTGAAGACCATTACTTTTATTAATTGATTAATTATTAATAAGAAATTAATTGCGAAGCGCGTAATTGCCATGGAATAATGTTGCATCAATTGATCTTCGGACGAAATTTAATGTATGCAAATCAATGTAAACATTTATTGAAATTTATGAGTTTTTAATGAATACGATGTGCTTGTTTATAAAACGTGTGCTCGTTCCGTACCATTGTGGTACACGTCGATCGATACATGTCCTTTATTTATCGTCTGTGGCTCGATTTGCACGTGTCTCTGTTATTTGAGATACACAGCATTTAATTGTTATCGAGTCAGTGAAGCTAACAATTAACTGTAATGCACACCGAGACTTCTGCTTAATGCATTGCAAACTGTGAATGTTCTTATTTAATTATAAGAAACGACGCGAACTGTGGATAAAATAAAGTCATCAAGGAGGACAATTAAAAATGAAATACGATTATTTCCTTCGCAAATTAAAAAACACTTTCCTTGTTCGCGTGCATTCAGTGAAGCTGTAATGGATGCTGAGTGAGATAATAAATTCAATGAAATTCGAGTCTCATTGAGTTCTGATAAGAAATATGCAAATACACTGTTTCAATAAAAAATAAGATGATGATGATTTATGTAATGTTGTTTTCCAATGAATTCATTTCCTTGCGCTTTCATGTTTTCTTAAGAGTACTCGAATATTTTCATTTCAATATATTACAGCCATGTGTGGTAATCATGGTAATGTTTTCGATTCAATTTGAGGTCATTAGCAGTAAATTAACGAAAAGTAAACATTAACATTAACAGCACATAAATTGACTACACAGAGTATTGACAAACTGCGTGCGGTTAATTGCATTCAAGGCAAAAAAGTGTGTTACATCCAATAAAGAAACCTTTTCAAAAGTAACTTTTAATGCATTCTTTTAAAAAAAGCACGAATAGATATGAGCAGCGAAACCTCTCTTCCTGGTAAAGCGATACATTGAAAATACAGCCAGCGATGAATAGCAGTGTGCTGGTGTTTAGATAAATATCGAATGAAATGTGGTTTAGTTGCATGTAACGAAAAATCAGTGTAACAATATTAACTGCACAAGAAAATCAATTTTATGCTAAAACAAGACAGAAGACAGAAGACATTGAAGGAAATAATTTCGAATTCCATGTCACTTATTAAAAGTGCAGTGTGTGCACATTTTCTTTGAAAATTTGATCCGTGACGAGTTTCGCTTGAATCTGTTGATATCGATTCGCGTTTAGATTAAAACGATCACAGCAGTCGTTGCGTTAAAAGAAATCTCTTTCATTTTTCGTTTTATTTGTTTGACTTACGAAACAAAGCAGTATGAAAAACGGCGAATTTATGTGGTGTTTCGTACATCGTGTAATAACAGTTAAAGTAAAAAAGTATGGAATTTGTTGTTTCATTTAATGAATGTTTTCGTCGTAAAAATGATCACAAAACTGATTTTTCATGTTGCCGATCATTGAGTGCTTCTCAATAACATACATTTCTTCGATTTTTACAACGCTTTTAAACATACACAATATGCGTTTATAAAGCAAAAATATGGCTGCAATCGCATTTCACTGAATTCACATCGGCAACAAATGAAATGTTGCATTGTGGAAGTTTGAGCAAAGAATGGCACACAAAACTCGGCGTGAAATGATTCCAAGTGTTATGTTTAATGAAGCTTCAAAATTGCAAAACTCTGTAAGAACGAAAATTATTGAATCGAAATGTTGTAAACAATTAATCATTTTGTTGCATCGAGAAAGAAACATTCATGTTACATGCATTTTTTACGCACATTCGTGTTATTCGCGAAAAGAGAAATATGTTTTCTCGAAAATTTAATTTCGCTGCGAAACATTTCGTGAGAATTTGAATTCGCAACAGGAACGTTGTATTGGATGTGATGTGATGAGTGGTGAGTGTACATTTGCGCTGTGAACAACATTTCGAACATCACTTGAAATGGATTCCAAAATTGAATGAATATATTGAGTAGCGAGTGGCTGTCGACTGTTAATGTTGTTGTATAAACGTGTATAAGTTGTGTACGTTGTATCGATTATTCGAAAGAAATCATTGCAAAACATTGAACCCAAATAATATGTCTACTGTGTTGTTCACAAAGAAGTTTACTTCAGCAGCACGATTCGTCGCAAAATCAATCGCAGGGAGAAAAGGCAGCGATGCAGTAAAGTGCTTTTGTGGGCGCTGTTGTGCTCGCACATTCTTTGCTCACACAAATTCGCTGCGAAATGGAAATTGGAGGACATTTAATTAACTGTCGTCTTCTCGAATTCACTGTAGTAAACGTTGATTAACTCGCATTTATCGAACAGCGACTCAAGGTTGTGTGTTCTCTTCCTGCAACAATCGATTGCGAACAGTTGCGAGGCTCGAATTGAATCCGAACACGAAACAGCAGCGAAAGAAAATACGGCAACAGCAGAAGCAGAGGCGAACGCGGCAACAGAATGACAATTATTGGTACGCAGTGCAATGAGAGCAGCGACTGTCTCAACGAACTCAGTTATTGCTCGTCGAGGAAAATATGCGAGTGTCAAATCGGAACCTTTTTCGATAGACGCAATGATGCATGTATTTCGCCGAAAGGCTTCGGTCAGAAATGCTCTCCGAAACAAGGATGTCACCACGAATATCTGACTTGTTCCTTGTTTGGCTACTGCATTTGCAGCTACGATCATCACTTCGACGCTACCAAAAATCCAATTTGTCAGCCAAATAACAGCAGCTGCGGAAGAGGCTACGAATGGAATCTGTCGCGAAGTCGCTGTACCAAACAAAATGACGCTTGGATGCAGGGAGTCGTCTTTGACAGACCTCGACATTCTTCGCTCGTATTCGTGTTGCTGGTTGTCTGTTTGCTGATTATATTCAACAAAAATCGACGACGAAGCGAAAACAGCGTTCAATTGCCAATATTCTTTTGCGCTCGACGAGCATTGGGTGAACTGCCATTACGTAATATGAATGTGGAAAGCGTGACTTCCGTCGCATTCAAGCAGCCGAACTTCAGTCGAAGGCTCGAGCAAACGACTCCATCTCAAGAAATTGAGACCTCGATTGACGACTTTCCTCCTCCTTATGAACAAGCAATCAAAATGCAACCTATTCGCTAACCTTAAAACGACATCAATTTTATCTATTGCCTTTTATCTGGTTGTGAACATTTCAAGCTTTCCAAGCGCTCAGCTATTTTCATATTTATTAATATTATATTCTATAAAGTTACAATGGTTATATTTACAAGTTACTTATTTATTACATACGACAAAACACATAAACGTGAAGCGTAATGCTTCACATTCGCACCACTGGTTCATTGGACGCAAAAATATCGATTTTTAAAGGCGAATACATTCTTCCAGTGAACTTGAACTCGAAACATAGTAATTATTGAATATTTAATATATTAATCGTTATTCTTGTGATTTGCAAACACGGAACTGCAATTGCGGTCACCGCGAATGTAATGTTTGTTTACACACGAACGCGATTGTAATCTAAGATTGTTTTTGTTTCGACCGCAATATTGTATTCTATATCAATTTCGCAGTCGATTTCATTGTTAGTGTTACGCTTGTACGCGAATATTACAAAGCATATCCATCTTGTCTCTTGTTTACATTCGCTTCTGTTTCGCTTGTTCGTAGTTCTGTATTCGCGAAACAATGCATTAAAAGCGATGATATTCTTATTGATGCAATGAGTCGTTGTGATTTATCCTCTATTCTGTTGTGTTCGTCGTATTCACTGCGCGATCGATAAAAAAGAAAAACTGTTCACTTTCGCTGTTCGTTGAAAATTGAAAGAAGGAAAGAAAGACAGCGTTATTCGCGTTCGAAACGTTGCGAGTCGCAATAATTCGTGGAATCAGTTTCAGCAGAAGAAGTAAGCGCTGGCAGAGTAAATTTGGTTAATGTGCAACTGCCGACAGCGATTATCTTTGCGCTTCACTGCGAACAGCAAAATGAATGCAAGAAAAAACAGTAAATTTAGCATCGCATTGCCTTCAATAAAGCGTATTTGTTTTGCGATCAAAAAAGGAACACTTTTCAAGCATTTATAAATTGGCTTTCTTTTGAGAAAAGATAAATTGCAGATTTAATGGATGACTCTTTACTTTCTGAAATTTAAGCGAAAAATTGAAGCATTAAAAAGCGATCGCTTTGTGTTGGAAATGCTCGAAACGTACACAAGTCATACATTCGAACGTTTCGCACATTTAATATATTTTCTTGTTCTGAAAGGTGGAGTTGAGTACTCAGAAATGGTTGCTGCCCTTTGTGACGGTTACGCCATTTCTAGTATTGATGTTGCGAACTGAGAAACTGCATTACAAACTGCGATGGAAACTGCGATGTTGCGTCCGACGAACGAGAGCCGCGTTTCCGCGCAAAGCGACGGCGCGCGATTCACTCTCTGGTTGTGTTCGTTGTGTGTGTATGCTGGTGCTCTGCTCCTCTCTGTTCCTGTGTATTCGTGTCTCTGCTATGCTTTACACAAAGAAAAGTGTCGATAAAAGCCATTCTGATTTATTGCGTACGAGCTGCGTTCGCGGACAGAATTATCTTTCCACTCTACTTTTATAACAAGTAAAGTACACATCCAGTTTGGTAGTTCACTCGCCGACATCCGCTGCATCCAGCGTTTATGCGTGCCTCAAACATTTTCATCACAAATTTAACGAAAAGTGCTCTTCAAATCTCAAAGCAAATTCATTGACTCTGTAAACTTTTTTCATTTGTGAGTTGAAGTGCTCTTTTGCTGTTTAGCGTAATTCGCGTGCAATGTTCGCCAAGTTTATTCTTGTCGTGTCGTTCGCAGCGAACGTCGTGTCCACAGAAACAGTTACATTCAATATAAACCAAATCCCGTGTGATTTCGAAAATTACGACACTGGTTGCGAAGACACGCTCGGCTCTTACTGCGAAGTGCAAACTCAAAGATGTGTTTGCAAGCCAGACTTTCCGATTCCTTTATTGGGATACTGCTTACAAGAAAAGCAACTCGTCGAAGAATGCTACACTTCTTCGCAGTGCAATCAAACCGAAAATGCATCTTGTTTCATTTTCGGCAAAGAATACGACAACGAACGGCTATCAGGAGGCCATAACGTAGGTAGACAACTAAGTAATTGGCCGACTGGGAACTGTCGCTGCAACTTAGGCTATCAATACGACAATGTCAGCAAAACGTGTGTGAAAAAAGTAATCGGAAGCTGGTGTAACGAAGACTGGGATTGCATAAAGCACATATTCAACTCGCAGTGCACTAAGCCTCAGCACACTTGCGAGTGTATTTGGAATTTTTTCTACGATCCGAAAACAGATTCCTGTTCTCGAAGTTTGATCGGTGATAAATGTACTGCAAACGCCGATTGCGGTCCTCAGAAATTGATATGCGATCACAAAACTGGCAAATGCATGTGTCCAAAAGGCTACAGGCAAAACATAACTGACTGTATTCCATTCGCGAGTGTCGTTTGCGAAGACGGCTTCGAATGGGATCAACTCTGGGGTCGATGTTTGCCGCATCGAAATATCAATTTGCAAAATCAACGCACAAAATTTGAAGAGGAAACTGTTGTCGCGAAAAATGACGACACGTTTTCATTCAAAACGGTGTTGATATTTGCGCTTCCAAATTTAGTTGTAGTCGCGTTGATTGCGAAGTACTGTTACTTTCGAAAACGAGACGAGGTGTTTGACAGAGAGTGCGACCTGGAAACGGGCGTCTCGTCGAACGGCAAATGCTTGAAAGCAAAGTCAATCTCTGGCAACCAGAGTCAACCGTCGAACTCAGTGACTGAAAGTAGTGAAGCACCAAGTGTAACGAGTAATTTTGAAAACAATGAGAAAGCGAAAATTTGTCAAAACAAAAGTGATGCGGACGCGGATGCAGCGACTGATGGCTGCAAGAGCGAGAAAAACAGCGAAACCGTCACCGAAACTAATTAACGACCGGAATAAACACGGATTTCGTGTCCATTTGTTGTCGGGTAAAAGATTGCGAAAAGTTAGCTTGTAATTGAAATTGGAGATGAGATGTAACTCAGGCTTTTATTGCTTTCTTTACTCTTAAATGATTCAAGAAAAGAAGACTAATCGAGCCGAAATTACGGTTTCATCTTCGTTTGAATGTCCCTTTGAAAGTTGTGTAAACATGTCTTCGATACCTGCTCTTCGAGCAGCCAAAATATTGATCTTTTATATCCGTATTCGTAAGTAACGTCGAGGAAGCATGAATTTGCTTCAATGCTTGCATAGATATACAATCTTTACTGTAAACCCTACCATTTACTGCAATAAAATTGACATTTCTTACGATTTATATGCAAGCGAACCATCAGTAACCATCACTTTCATTGTCTATCGTTGTCTACAATTTTTCATTCAATAATAAAACCTATAATAAAACTGTTTTTTTGCAGCAAATATTGTGTCGCTTCATTTACTCGTTTAAAGTAAGTGAACGTAACTTATTTTCGTGAAACGCAAAAACATAGAATTAGTTCAACAAACAAACAGTCGCGTTATTAGCGATCGGAAATCATAAAACGTATCGCAAACATTTGCTCGCGAACTGAACGCAGCAGCTCACATTGCTTGCATCCACAGCCGCGGCCAAATTCGGTAAATTGCTTATTGCAATAGCTTATTGGTTACATTCGTTACCTTCGTCTTTCATTTGCAGCGAAAATCAATAAAATATTACACTTTCGTTGAACGAGAGACGAAGAAAGAAAACAGAGAAAGAAAGAACTTTATTTCTCTTTTAATAATAACCGGTGAATAAGCAACGCAAATTTGTTTTGCCGTCTCCACGAAAAAGTTCTAAACATTACGCAGTTCAATGCATCGATAAATTAACTGGCGAACAACAATGGACTCGATCCGCGTTTTTGCGTTGTTTTGCAAACGGTTAACAAATTGTCGGCGAAAGAAACAATGAACAGCTTTTTAGCGAAACAATCGATTCATTATTTATGGCCGAAAGAATGTAAAAGCATCGCAAACAGTGAACACTGCTTATGAGTCTGAGAACAATGAACAGCATTAAGCCATCGCTGTTCAAATTCGTGCTTAATTTAAAGTGTAGTACTTAAAGTGGAGTTTACTTTATAAACGCTCGAATCGCCGAGAAGAGTTGCGAATGAGCGCAAAGATGCGTTTTGATGTTGTGATGCTGTGACGGTTCGTGAAAGATGCGAAGTGAATAATGAGTGCTGCGTGTTCTCCGTAGAAGCAGGTCGTTATCGTTCTCATTGCGGCACACAAATGAATAACGCAAATTTAATGATTTCTCCAATAATTATTTGCAGAGAAAATAATTTCGCCGTTTGTTTCGCTAATGTTTTCGCGTGAAAACGGAACCGTTGTTTGCTTGTTCGCAACAAAAACAATATTTGTCTTCGGAAATGGAAAGCGAAACCGCAATAAATAACACACGATTCGTTGTGTTGATAATCCTTTTCGAAGTGCATCCATCGACGAAAATAATCCTTCGCGTTTTTCTAGATTTACTTGCTTTTTTAATTTTCAAAAAGCTTTACAGAGCTCGTAAAATAAGATTTCGACGACGAGATGTGCACTGAAAGCCCATTTTTTGCGACGAAACTATAAAATTCACTTTTTATCTCTCTTCTCTTCTTTCTGTGCAACTTTTCAATTTTTAAACTCATTCCGGACGACCATTTTCGCTGTGCAAAATAATAATGAATTAAAACAAAGAATAAAGAGATTATTTGCGACTGGAATTCCGTAATGAGATTAATTCGAAAACGTAATTCATTTCAATTTCGATGTGTTTACGAAAAAATCGCAAATTAAAACATGAATTGAATGCGCAACGAATGAAATATTGATGCGAAGCGCGATTCGACTGCGAATGCGATCGTTTAATACACTGCAAAGCAATTGAAATCAATTGCAAATAATGAAATCGCACACATTTCTCTGCGAACGCAGAATGAATGTCTGCAAACGATATTCAAAAGTATTCGAGTGATAAGCACATTCAATTTTGAAGTCGAATTACTGAACTGTAAAAATGAAGAGACGAACGAACAAAATTCATACTTCGATACTTAAAACTGAGATGAAGCATCTATGAAACATGCACTCTCTTCTTATTTTTTGAATCCATAAAATTATAAGTAAGAAAAGAGAGAAGCATTTTAAAATTTATTATAATTTTTGGTGAACAAAAATACCATAAATTAATGATTCGCGGAAATATATCAATAATGCAGTTTAAAACCAGCATTAAGTGTTTCTTCTTCTCACTGCTTCATCATAAACGTTTCTTAAACTTGCATTTAACTGCATTTGATTTATTCGTTCGATTCGCAAAGTGTGAAATGAAAAATGGCGATTAAAAATGTTTCACTCACAAACTAGCCGACGTTGAATGAAATATGATCGTTTAATCTCTCGTCTGACCGTTGTTCGTTCAGTGCACAGATAACCATTGGCAGACAATTTTATTGGTGAATATATGTGCAGCGAAAAAGGAAAGAAAGAAAGTGTTCAATTAAGCAATCAGCGAAGAACACAAATCTTGGTTCAATGTTTGATTGCAATTTGCAATTAGTGCAGAAGTGTACGTGACTGTTTCTGTAGATGAGTTTCACTTGATTTGTGATCAAAGGAAGGCGTCGTTCTTAGTTACAATACATCGACAAAAGACCGAAAGAAAGGCAAAAACAACATTAAATTTGGTGTAAAATAGAAATGAGAGCAGAAAGAAAACGTTGGTAAGAAATGTGTTATGTAAAAGGCATAAAACAATCGAACATTTCGTTTTCGCAGTGAAATCATTTTGAAAAAGAAACTGCAAATCGTCAGTCTTCGTTAACCGATCGAAGAAAACGTTTCTTTGAACAATTTATAGTTATCCTTTGAAAAATAGTTTTTTACTTCAATCTTAAAGTTTTGTTTCTAAAATGTTTTGTCGTTTTCTCAGAGTCACTGTTGCAATGAGTTCAAATGTCGTGTTTTTGCTCGACGAGAAATTAATCAAAGCTTGCATTGATCGATTGTCTCCGAAAAACCATCTAATGCCAGTTAAATTACACGATCGATTATGTGACCAATTTTCTATCATTTTTCATTTCTCTGACAATAACGCAGAAATTAAAGCGCTGTCCGCCGAAAATTGTCATCTAATGTCACAATACATCTTCATTTGCGATTTTCACAGTTTGCAAACACTTTTCTTACTTTTCATTTGCGACGTTTAAATTATAAATTTTTTCGCTCGTTTGCTCAAGACGAACCAAATGAAGCGAACGACGAACGAATCCTTCCTGTATTTAAATTACACTTTCCTTTCGCGTCATGCAACGTACTAACTTCGACAAACTTTGCGAGAATCCATTTTTTAGATAGATAAATGATTGAGGAATGAAGTCGTCATATTTTCTGCAGGTGTTCGTTTACAGCATCATTTTTTGTTCTTTTTTTATTGCAACGACTACTCAATATGATGAATATGATGACGACGACGATGATGATGTCGATGACGGATATGTTCCAACTAAACGACCAAACAAGATAAGAGGACGTTCATTTGGTGTCCCTCAGACACAACTAGATGAACAACATGCACTTCCTGTACACTCACAAGATGATTTAAAAGAATTCAACGCCATTAAAGGAAACCAGCCAGTAGACGATTTACTTGAATATAACGCTGCTAAAGGAATAGGTTCACAAGTAGATTTAAAAGACTATAACTTTGTTAAAGGAGGCAATGTGCCTACTACTCCAACCACAACTCAACCTCCTAGTACGGAGATGCAAACTGAACTTCAAACAGATCTCACAACAGAAAAAACTACAGTGACCACAACGACAACAAGGCGAACCACAACGACAAGAAAAACAACAACTACAACACCTACAACTACTACAACCAGAACAACTACAACGCCTAAGAAAACCACCACCACCACAACAACAACAACTACTACTACTACAACTCTTCCTCCTAAGACTGAAGAAACAGATCTTACAAGTGAAGATACTACACCTGAACTAGTAACAACTGAAGAATCAACACCTACACTACCAAAAACTGAAGAAACCACACCTGAAGAACCTACACCTGAAGAAGTTGAAGAAACTACGCTAAGGACAACAAAAAAGAGAATAACAACATCTACTATCACCCCCACTACAACAACTCCCACCAAAAGAAGGTCTTCAACAACTCCTACCACCACCACGAAAAGAAAAACAACAACAACTCCGAAAGCACAGAAAACAACAAAAAAGGTTTCTAAACCTGTGGGAGGTGCAATGTACGCTGAATACTATGCATACGAAGATTACACTGAAGATTATGATTTTAAGTATAACGTAACTGCTACTGTGACCGAAAAAACTGAAGCCTCTTCTGAAAAGTCGTGGTCTATGAACAAGACGAGGCATCGAAAGAAACCTCGCAAAACACCATAAACATGTTTACCGGTATATATAGTCTCAGTAAAGAATTTTTATACTAATGTGTAGTGTAATCGAAAGTAATTTTATTTAATTCATTGTAACTGATTGAGAAAATGAGACGCATTTAGTTGCTTAAAGTTTCTCATTGAAATATTAAAATCTCGTTATATTTCACATATAGACATTACTTGACGCAGATGTAGTTGAAGTAATGTTCATATAAAGTCTTCGAATTATATGATTTATGCCATTTATGTTCATGAAGTTGAAATATTTATTGCCGCCGGAAAAATTCATTAATTTAAATTAATTGTCTAAATTATTCTGAATATTAGAATTATATAATGAATAAATGATTTTATGTAATATAAAATTAATGTTAATTGAGATCATAACGGAGAATGAAGTGAAAAGGTAAAAGTTATCGAACGAATGTCTAATGTTGTTGTCATTATCTGTCGTCAATGAAATTGCTCACAGTGCATTCACACAACGAAACGAATCTATTCGAATCATTCACTAAATTACTTGCAATTAAAGTACACCAAACGAATCGATGTCTCGATTAGCCTCGCTATGTTTAGCAAGTTTGTCGAACAGTACAAACAGACAAAAAATGTTTCAATTGTCACTGTGTCGGTCTGAAAGCGAAATCAGTTTCAGTCGAATTTAATGATACATTTGCATTTCAATGCGAACATTAAAATTCAATTTTTCAAAAATTGAAAAGCGTTTCAGTTTTTTTCGGCTTTCATTACTCATACACAGCTAACCAGAGAAGTATTCTGGTAAGAAGAGTATCAAAAGTAAGCATCTTTCGAATATTTTGCATTCGAATTTTGAAATACAATTTGAAGAGTTTACGGAATAAAACTTTTAAATAATTCATATTTAATGCTTTCACTGTGCGGTGAAATGTTTGTCAGCTTTTTTATGAACTGCAAGGCTGCGTTTAGAGAAAGCATTCGATGATAACAGCGAAACAGAGCGAAATGCATGTGAATGAATGAAAAGCTTGCAAGCGATGTTCTAGGTGACAAACAGAAACAAGAATCCATTTCAAACACGCATCAATTACCGAAGATTGAATAGGAACACAATGCAATGGCAGAAAACGTAGGTTTGAATAAAAGCGAATCACCAAATAGAAATCAACGCGTTTAAGAATTCGTCAAATGAATCGAAGATAACGAAAGTTGATCTGTGATCCCGACGAACAACACGCACACATAAATCGAATCTTCGCAGCGAACACATACACATCACTTGTGATGCGCCACGAATGTGTTCACTGTTTATCACACATTATACAACAAATACACGGCTTTCAGTTGAAATGAATTCACTTTTTCGTTCGCTTCACTGCAAACCGAGTAAAAAAGTTTCTCTGAAAGTCGTTCTTAAAAAATTTCGTTACAAAGAAAAGTATTCTTTCAGTTTTCATCAAAAACAGCAAAGAAATCCAAACACTGTATTATTCTTACAGTAAAAGTATTCAATTCCAATCTTGTTCTTTGTTGTTACAACTCATGTCTCTTGAAAAAGTGGCTTTCTTTGGATTTCAGTTTCGCGTTGCATACTTCAAACAGATTTCATTTTTGAGTCTCAACAGATGCATTCGATTCAAGTCGAATGAATATGAAATACTATGAATGTACTTATGTGATGCTTCAATTTCAAATCAAAGAGAATAAATTTGAAAATAAAACAGAAATATGAGATCTCAGCAAAATGTTTGTTTGAACATTTTATTTGCAGAGTGTCTGAGCTTGAAATTGAAACTTCTAACGTTTAACTTGTGACATCTGTGTTGCTTGCTAAACATCACAAAAATGATTTTTCATTTCTCTCTAACATATTCAACAGTCGAGAAAAGTGCAAATTTTCAATTTTTATTCCATTGTGTTTTCAAATTTCATAAATAATTCATTCATTCGTTGAATAAATAAAATTATAAATCATTCTATTCATGTTTTTATTCATTAATTTATTCAGGTAAACTTTTTGTTGATACTTTTAATATTGTTTTTACAATTTATTATTAAAATTAATAATTTAAAGTTGGCAAAAATGAAACTTTAATTATCCCCAAAAACCAAGAAAACCTTTCTTCTTACGTTTGCGAGTGTCATCAGATTTTTTGTCTGGTTTTTGATTATTAAAAATACTGGTAAAATCGGAAATACCAGGAATACCAAATTTATCAGAAATATCAGGAACACCAGGTTTGTCAGTAGTCTTAGAAGATTGAGATGGAGGTGGCAAATCAGCATACAACGCATTCAATTGACTCAAAGTTGACTGTTTATGTCTATTAAATGGATTTAATATGTCTTTCGATTGTTCACTTCCAGCAATAATCTAAATTTAAAGATCAAAAGATGTGACTGAAAAAAGTAATGAAATTACTCACTCGAAAAGCATTTCCAGGATTGAGTAACTTTTGATAATTTGTGTTGCCTCTCAAATAAGAATTGAAGAGAAGAACTACTGTTGCTTGATCCACCTCATCGCCAGTGAACTTTTTCAAAACGTTTTTTGCCATTTTAGTGTAATTTCCCGAAGGATCAAAATATGAGACATTTACAGCATTGCTTAACGAGCGACCAACAACACCTGGTTTTGCAAGAACCTTTGTCGAAGTTATAGATAAACTAACAGCAACACTTAATGGGCTGTCGGTATCAGCCATCATTGCATCCAATCCCCACGTCGATAACATGGAGAATGTCAAGTGTTGCAGACGAATTCCTTTTCTGTACAGTTGTGTGTACATTTTCGACGTAAGTCCATATTTCAAAAGTGAATCGGCATTTAATTTCGCTGCTTTGAGTTTCGCTTTATCAATTCCACACTCGAGTAATTTTTCGTCATTTGCTTTCATTACTGAAACGGAATCAACTAAAAAATGAAAGGAATTCAATTTGTGGATTACTTACAATCAGAAATTCCAACAATGAAACTCAACGGTGTATATCCACACTTCGTCAATTTTCTAACATCAATTCCAATCGAGTAAACTGTTTGGTTGTCTAAACCAGCATAAATACTTTTAACTAACTTCTTCTTGCAAACACCAAATTTTTGAAATACTTCATGATCTGTGAATGTTTCGATACCACTTTCTAAAAAATTCGAAACGCTTATATTTCTCGATTGCATTTTTACTTCGCTTATGCCAATTGCGCCTAAATTTTTATTTGATGACGGATTCACACCATGTTTCTTTAAAATCGATTTTTCAACTGCCGGCAAACCACCAATAAATAGGTAATCTGGACGCAAACCGGTGGATATGAATTGCTGCCAATCAATTCCAAAATTGCGAAATTTGGCTTCATTCATAATTGAACCTCTCATTATTCTGTTTATAAAAAGAAAAGGGTTAACGTTATATTTGCGAAGAAGTTCTTCATTTGCGCTCATTATTCCGTCGTCTAAAAAAGTTGAATACGTAAGCTTTACTTTTGCCAATCCAGTGTCATTAATGCCAAATTTCTTCAAGTTTTGCACATTAGGATTCTGCACTGTTCCAAACAAAGTTCTCCTTGACTCTGGAAGCATCATGATGCCTCCAAGAAGAAATTTCGATGGATCGATGTCATTTTGCAAAAGTTTTTTAGCATCGATTCCGATGTTTAGTAAATTTTTCGCCTTTTGATCTCCTAAAACAATTTCGAGAAAAAGATGTTCATCTGTTGCCAGTTTATACATTAACCCCAACTTCATCATTAACTTTGTGTACGATGTAATTGGATCATACTTGTAGTTTATTGCTTTAGAATCTTTCACTTTTGCCGGATTCAAAATGTCACCCAAAAATCCAGTAGCCAACTGTGTTACAAATGCTGCAGCAGGTTCGTAAATATTGGTAACTCCACTTCGACTTCTTTGCGATGTCTTATTATTTGAAATTGATCTGCCAACGACGTTAGGTGTGTCAGGAGGAAAAATTCCTTCGTTTGTTGGGTTAAATTGAGGATCAAATTGCATGTGAGCCATAGACACAACGCCATTGTCACCTTTATTATACCCAAACATTGAACTAAAAATTTTAGCAGGCGTTTTAAAAAGAATTTCATATACTCCAGTTCCTAGTGAAGAAAGTGCGGTAGGTACTTTAAGTCCGATCTGAACTAATCCAATTTCTCCATAAAATATCCCAATCGCTAAATCGATAACTGGATACACGCCTTTAACAACAATTGCAAGTGGAGCTACGTAAGCGGGAGCAGAATCTAACAGCTTTTCAACATTTTGAATTTTGACAAAATATGGATCATTGCTGTTGAATAAAATATCCATTGTTTGTATAAAAGGTTCCAAAGCTGATGTTGATGGTTCGTAAAGATATCCACCCGCGCTTCTCAAAAAAGAAGGAATATTCATAAACTTTCCGAATATACTTGAATGATTTCCTTTCGCAGTTAAATTGTGTTTATGACCACCTTCTGGAGGTTTTCCAGTGTATTCTTGAATCATTTGTAATTGCTTATCAACTCCATTATTCGGTTGTTTGTCCAACGTTCGAGCGTATTTCGTCAAATCTTCGTAAACTGGTTGTGGAATATTCATCGGTACATCAGCGCCAAATATCTTAGCAGGAATATTGACGCTCATGTTAACACCAGCACTCAGCGATCCATCATAATCTCCTGTGTAAAAATAACGTCCTAATCGCAAGAATGGTTCGACAATCATTAGCATTGGTTTGTAACGGTCTCCTCCGACTTCAATCAACAATTGTGGCAAAGTCAACACTCTGTCCATAAATGTTCCTTCGGAGAAGAATAATACGTAAGGAGCCTTCAGCATTTTTGTACTTTCGTCTAAAGTCATCGAATACATTGTTTTACTCGTAAGTTCAGCATAAGCCTTCGGAACTGGTCCTAAATACTTTGACGCCTTCTGTGACGCATCGACTGAAGAATCGTACAGTTGTGTTACATACGGTGCGATTGAATTGTACCTTTCAACAGCTGTGTTTCCTAATTCATTGAAGCTTGAAAAGTCTATTTTTCGTCTACACGGATTCGAAGCTGAACAGTGAGCCGCGGGTAAAGTTAGAACTGGTCGCAAAGCTTGCATCGCACCAACGACTAGTTTGGAAGAAGGTTCTTTAAACGATTCCACTGCTTCGCTGGCTTTCAACGCAGAGTTTTCTGCGTACACAGTCGCTTTGTTTGCCAATGTATTCACATTATTATCAATGAAATTCGAAGGACTAAATGATATGTAATTTTCCAGAGTTTTCATTGCATTCTCAGTTGCCTCGTGGTACAACTTTTCGATATACGACTCTCCGTATCTGAAAGGAAGTTTCAGCAAATCGAGCAATTCGTTCACAATCAATATAATTTCATCTTCAAACACTGTTGTAAATACGTCTGTATTGAATCCGAGACAAATTAGTAACTTTTCTGTGTTTATATTATGTTTGATTAAAAAATTGAACAGCGTTCCTAAATTTATGTAATCACCATCTGGCTTTTCTTCCATTAAATCAACCATATAATTTCCCTTCACCATTTGTACCTGATCGAAATTAACTGCAAATATTTCCTGTAATTTCGAGAGAGGAACATTTGTTTGCTTCGAGAGTCTGACCCAAAATGCTTTGCGAAAAAATGCAGCAGGAACAGCAATTGTTTCAAGTTTCATGTCTGACATTGAACCAATCCAAACAATGTCCGTATTCAACAAACTTCTGAACGGATTCACGTCTCTCAAAAGCTTACGAATATGCTTTGTTTGCTGTGTACTCATTGAACGGCCAGAAAGTGCCGAATCATTAGTCTTCGGTTTCAATGTAACCGTAAGTTTTTCTGTTGCATTCATGTTAGTATCATTTGTTGTAACCACGTTTGTCGTCGTCGTGTCAATTTCTAATGTACTTTTTTCAGTAGTAGTTGTACTTGACAAAGTTTGTGTCGTACTTTCAGGCACAATTTTTTCTGCTTCACTCGTTGTTGTTGAATCCACTTCTGTTGTTGTTTCTTCAGCAGTTGTGTTTGTGTTAGCCTCTTCAGTGCCTATTGAAGACGTTGTAACATCTTCAGACTCAGAGACTACTTTTGTTGTATCTTCTTCGCTTGAAGTTGTTAATGCAGCTGTTGTAGTTGTAGCACTGTTTTTCTTTGCGTTTTTAGCTTCCATAAGATTTTTTGCATTTTTTGACAGTTCGTAAGTGTCAGATCCAAATTCATCATCGAAATTCAGAGGACCGAGCGTTGTATCGCATAAAATGTAATGGTAATAGAGCGTAACGACAATAATTACGAATATATCCACTCCTAATACTTTCATTGTACAAGAAAAATTACTGCACAAATATTGCCTGTGAGTTACGAAGGAGGGAAATGTAACCTTAGAACAGGATACAAAATGCCTTCTTTCTCTTTCAGCTTAACTATCGATTCGTGAGACTTTTTGTGCGGATATTAAGTGAAGCTGAAAAACGTGATACATATACATTGAACACGAGCGAAATGAAACATTACGGATTTTTAGAAGAGATTTTCTCAACATGCTGTAGTTTTAGTAGAAATAATGTGATTTAATCCCTATTCAAAATGACTATTCACCACCGAACATGTTCATATTATTTTGTTTCACCAAAGCTTAGTGTGTTTTATTAGCGTCCACGTTTTTGTTCTTACTACTTACCTAACTAAAGGTAGCACATGTGATCATATTTCGACCTTAATTCTTTCTGTTTATAACTGACTTTAATTGGATTATTGAACGATTTTTCTAGAATCCTTATTTTGTTGCTAAAGTTACATTTATCTAGCAACTAATAATAATTGAATTATTATTGTTATGAACATCATATTCCTCTCATGTTTATTCAGTAAATGCGTCTTTATATACATGTGCATTACATGTACATTATATCCAGTTTCACTGCAGAATGTAAACTATTATTGTGTTATTGGGAATGCGAGTATTTCTTTATTGAAAATGTTTTCAACAAATATTTCAAGAAAATCAAATTACATATATTTTCATGCTCAGTGCATTTTTATTGTGAATACATATACATGTATATGCATAAATGACAAAATACATACTGAAAACAAATCTCCGAAAGTGAAATGAATTCCATTAAAATTTTTCGAAATTCTGTGACATTTGAAAACAATTTTCGTATTTGTTGTTTGCTGCAAACAAACAACACTCTCACAAAGTGTTGCAAAACATTTATGTAATTCCATAAAATGCGTTTGAAAAATTGTTTTCAAACTCAAACTGCACAATTTAGTATTTGATAGAAATATAATCATTTTTTTGTTTTCATTTCGTTTTTATTTCTGGAATGCACAGTAACAAAATTTCAACGAATTCATCGAATAATTTCCTGAAGCAGAGACACGTGCAGACAAAACGTGGCTCGAAATGTTGATGATGCTTTTGAATTAGTTTGTTAGTCTTGTTTGATCAGACAGTTGCAAGCAAATTGCGTGTTGCGTGAATTTGTTTGTTTTTGCCTATAGAGTCAATAAAGTGTTATATGAAAAACTAAATTCTGGAATCATTGAAACGTGGAAATGCTCCCAAAAGTTTCAATAATGAATGCAAGATTGACCGTCTACTGGTTAAATGAGGTTGTTTACTCACGCATGTGGCATTACACTTGTCAACTGATCAAATTAGGAAATTTGTTTCCTCTCGAATGAGACATTAGAAACGACGCAAGGATTAAAAAACAGTTTGCATGTTGGCTAACTTACATTTGAAAATTTCATTTGAAGTTCACTCACTGTGACTCACGGCTTCAAAATAACACTCACTCCACTCACTGTTAGTCACTTGCAAGGAAATTGTCCGATACTTCATAAATGGTCAATTATAACTTTCAGCTCTAAACTTTTGAATAGGAACTTAACAAACATATTACTGCACACTTTATTGTAAAATGTACATACTAGACCAAACAATCATAATTTTTGTTGTCTTCACTCTCTGTTGACAAATTGTAAACGTACATTGTGTGTAATCGTGACAAAATGTTGAAATCAATAAGCAATAATACTGAAATTTATGATTTTGCCTAATTTATGTAAATATAATGTAAGTGAAACAAAACGGACTGAATTATTCATAAGATTATGTTGATTAAAGATTAGTAAAGAGAATAAAGAGAATAAAACATTCAGCTCCAAAAACCATAAAATAATGATTGAACATTCAGTTCGATAAGAAATTTGTATTGTTTTAAAGAAAACATTCACAATGCATTTTGATCATGACAGTTCTCAAGAAACAATAATTTCTTGCATTATTTGGCGTTTGTTAACGAAATGAGATTTAGTTTTCAAACTCCAAGAACAAATGAATTTGTTCGCATTTATATGAAATATTATATTTAATAAACGTAGGATTCCTTAATGATGCAATAAGTTGAAAAATCGATATTTCATTTGTCACAAGCGAATCGAGAATATTAAACGTTCAAATTATTTTTCTCTTGATTTACGTCATCGTTAAAATAAATTACGTATAATTTATTCAACAATATTACGATGATTGAAGAATATTATTATATCTAAGAAATTTATGTGATCTCTTTTTTCAGAGCAATTTTGATGAAAGCATTCGTTGAATCGTCTTTGGATAATTGATAAATATTGAATTAAGTTTGCATGCTTCACGAGTTTGGTGCTTGTTAAATAAAAGAATTTCAACATTCGCACTGAAAAGCACGAAATTAAAAAAATATTGTCTCATATTTGAATAACAAATACAGACATTTTATTCAAAAAGACAATTGCTGAATTATTAATCTCTCAATGATTAAATGTAAATATTGTGAAATGTCTTGAACAACGAATACATTTTTATACAACTCCATCTATACATTTATCTACTTCTATACATTTTTGTACTCCCAAACGTCTGTTGTCTTTCGAAATTTGTTTATTCGCGATTTTATGTTTGCTTTGTATTTACATTCTTTACATTGTTCGTTGCATTATTTATTCAATGTTTCATTGTTTACTAATCAAACGTTCAAAGTATTATACTGTTAAAGTGTGCATGAGTGACGTAAAAGAGTATTATAAATGGATTCAATTAATTTTTGACAAAAACGAAGTTTTTTCGTAATTGTAAAGTAAACGAAAGTTACACTTGCACTAACGCATCGCACTAGAATTTTCAGCCTTAAAAACTTGTCAAATGAAGTTTGTTTGCAAATTTTCAGTCTATAAAGTACAAATAGTACATTTGCGCAATAGAACATTACGCAAAATGTTAATTTTTAATTTTGCAATTTGTTGCAAGTTGTTTGTTTGTTTAATCTTCCAACAGAAACATGACGCAGAAACATAAACAAATATTTTCAACTCGCATGATTGAAAATTGAATAATTTAATTCACAAAATTAAAAATACAGATTAATGCAAAACAGAAAGAGTAAAATTTTTCATTTAATTTCATTCAGTGCTCACTTTGCTATGTTGTCGGAAAATATCAAACAGAATTGCTTTGTGCAATGTAGTATTACATGAAGAAATTCTAATTTTGAAATGTCCAAAATTGTTGCTTTTTAATGCGAAATAATTGATTTGTCGCAAAAGTGAAACTTTGAGATAATCATTTTAGGATTTCTCTTAAGCTACTTTGCTTTTATAAATTCAACTGTAAAGTAAGCAGCAAGTGCGATGTAAACTGCAATTCATTTAATTGAAAATTTGAAACCGTAGGAATCGAGAAGCAATAGCGAAAGGTATTCTACATTGAGCGAAATTGGGAAATAAATCGGATCTGTTTCATATGAAAAGATCATTAGAACTGCGAGCAAAAATAAACAACAAATCGAAGAACGATGTCGTGCAGATACGAAATTAGATTTTTATTGCTTTTACTGTCGTTCATGTGAATATTGATCACTCGAAACATCTCAACGCTCAAAATTCTCAGAACTAATCAATATTATTCAGGCACTGTTTTACTTATCATTTATTTGTGAAGAATAAATACATAAGGAATTAATATGCATCAGTTCACTTTAATCTTTATGATTACAAGAACATGACACACATTGTAATATTTGTGCTTCTTACATGTATTTCTTATACTCGTAGGTGGAAATGTGAGAATAGTTAAACTGCCTGCAGATAAAGCAAATCAATGTTATGCAAGAAAAATATTCGATCCAATAAGAAAAATTGGAATAACTTTATTCAGATTTACATAAATTTTTCATTGTTTTCATAAGAAATGCAAAGTTTGAGACAGATTTTAAACGTTCATTTCGAAAACACTGCAAGCTGAAAATTCGCACACAATGCACAGCATTATTGATGAACGAAAAAATTTACGCAACACAGATTTGCTTGCATTAATAATGTGATTTAAGGGGATTTGAGAAGTGAAATGAACGAAGTGAAAAAAATGTGATATAAACTTGTAATGCTCTCATTCACGTGTAATGGGCGTGAAGTGTGTACATTATTTCACATTGTTGACAAGTTTCTCAAAAATTATTATCTAACAATACTTCAATTCATTGTTTGCTAAGTTTCAAAAACTTTTCAATAGCGTAAACTAGGACTTAAGCTCGCCTGAGAAAATTTGCAGACATTTTGTCAATTAGATGTAATGTGACGATATTACTTATATAAGCATGGAAGAATATAATGAAAGAAAGACGTCAGACACATTTGAGATTGCAAGAACAGTATCGCTTTAAAATCGAATTGCTATTATTTTAAACAGAAAACATTGACAAAAATCGATTTATCTTTCAGCGAGTCGTTCACTCGAATGCATTCCTTTCACAAGTTTCGAGAATTTAATTATTACATGTTGTCTGAAGAAATCTTGCCTCAAATGAATAAGTTGTATAATACTCAAGATGTGCTCTCAATTCAATAATTCATACATTTTAAAATAAAATGTATATTTTGTATAAGTTTCAAAATTAATATTACGCTCTAATATCAGCACTATTCTTATCTACTGAAAACAAAAATACATTATGTAACGTAATTTACTTAATGGCACCACTGCGATTTGTTTGTTAATTAAAATATGTAAATTAAAAGCTAGTTGCCTGTGCTAATATTATAAAGCGATTGCAACACAAATGTGGAAAATTAATAAGGAAATGAAAATCGAGAAAATTTAATATCATTTTTGCTTTAAGCATTCATTCACTTTCCTAGAAAAATGAAGTACCAAAAAAAGTCGTAAAGCTATAGTTGGAGTAAAATTAGGTTTCAATCAAATTAATGCGTATAAAATAAAATCTCAGAAAAGTTAATGTAATTTTTTATTGAAACTATTTACATATTTAATTGAAAAACTTTACCTGAAGTCTCTAATGTTGTGATTTTGTAATACTTGCGTTATTGAAGCCATATGAAGACATTCGTTGTGAAACTGTCTCGACTTGTTTGTGCACTTTTGTCTTTTTATTACATCACCGTAATTCCTCACTTATAACTACATAAACTGAATATCATTTTAAACCTAATTATAAGCTTATGTTAGAATGGACCAACTATCGATTTTTTAATTCTGGTCCAATTCTCAGGACATGTCGTTATAAATAGGAACTAAAGTAATAGGATAAAGTAAAGTACTAAATTAAAGTTATATACGTCAGTTAATAAGTGACGCAATATGGTAGTGCTAATGATAAAGTTCATTGCATTGAAAATGGCGTAGTGTGCAAAAATTTA
>NCKV01000120.1:0-26383 GCA_003675905.2 Leptotrombidium deliense
AGAAGTTGGCAGTCTTTCTTCAGGGCTTGAAATATATCATTCCATGCCCTCCTGGCCTATAGAATTTCTGTTAATAAATTGAAGAGAATACGAATGATCGCATTCGTTGAAATTTTGCCTCCTATTCATCAATTATAGAAATGTGTTTTGATTCAAGTCATTGAAATCTCATGTGACTCGAAGCCAGCAAGGAACACGAGATAATAGAACAAAATAATTAATGAACTTTTAATTTTCTTCAATATTTCAGTGAAGCAAATTCAAATTAAAGATTTAAATTAATTTTTATAAAAATCGCACACATAAATCGCACACCAAGGAAACTTTTACCTGGCATTGTTTTTAATCAGCCAAACGGCAGAAGTTCTTGAAAGGGTTTTTGAAAGGAATAATTGTCTAGACTGTTAAAAAAGCAATGTAAACCTTTGTAACTGGAACTGTCTATTTCTGAATTCAAATTAATTATTTTAAGTTCATTTTGTAGGTTGTAGGTTACTCAAATTGGATATAAAAAACTCATTACTTTGTTAGTTAGATGCATGTCACTTGCTCAATAATGCATTGTGATTACTCAGAACCATTTTAATTGACTTTCATCTTATTTATAAATTTATTGAAAAGGAGACCGAATAGAGAAGAAGTCGTGATGAAGCGGACGAACGTCTCTTCGGGACTGTGTCAGTTTTCGTTGAAACTAGTGGTTATTTTGGTAATCGTCTGCGTTTCGCTGACCAGCGGTTCGACGTATCGATGCTTTTCACCATGTCGTCGTTCCGAAGATGATTTCGGCTGTCGTCGCTGTCGATTTCGAGAACCGCTCAGATTTGGTAAACGCAGCGAAATCGAGTCTAATTCGGAGTACACTTTTTTCCCAAAACAAAAGACTCGTAAATATCTTCAGATTCCATTACTTTTCAGATCTCCGAAATATATTTATAACGTTCCTTTTTACGGTAATAAATGGTAATAGTTGCGGAAGTATTCATTTCATTTGTTACATTGTCATGTACAGTTTAATAGTATCAATAATTTGTGTGCAGTATGATTAACTGTTCCATTAATTCGTGTCATTGTTGTCACTGTTGAATAATGTGAATTTTGATTCAAATGATTTTAAATAAACATTCGATTACAGAATCACTTTGCAATTGTTTTTTGCAAACAACAGCAACGATTAGCTCTGTGAATTCTCCCATTTATTTTCATTTTCATGTGTATACATTTTTATTACCACTGACTGTTGGAATACACAAAAAATATCACCTTTATCTAATCGTACTTGCATCAGCTGAATATTCGAATGTTCACAAGCTAAAATAAATTTTACAGCTTGCTATTAAGCCACTTAAAGCTCCACTAAAACCCCATTTGATCGACGGCTTTAATTTGTAAAGTTTTCAAATACTGAGTCCGTACATTAATTGTGTATTAGTTTGTACACGAATAAGCAATTACACACATGTAGTAATCATTTTTACGTTTTATTATTCTATGTGTTCTACGTTCTACTACTTTATATGCGTTCCTGTGTAATACACGTAGCGTGTATGTGTAGGTGGCATACCTACACCAGACATGTTCCTGTATGTAGAGCGCAGAATAACAGTTCAATGTTTCCGTATTTCATAAGCTGCGAACTCATGTAATGGTTTGTTTTATGTTTATGAGAATCTGTTGTCAAAAACTGCCTCTGAAATTATAAATAATGTTTCTTATTTTTTATTCAATAGACACAAAAACGCTGTGTATACAAGTCAAATTTAGTCTTTTAATTGTTAAGTTTAAGTAGGAGAAACATCATAATTTATCACGACTTACGCGATCAGTGCAAGTTAAAGCAATATCCAAGACATGAAAACGACAATCAAACAATTTTTAAAAAGTAGTGAGTGATAAAAAGTCGAAAAAATGAAAGATGACAAAATTATAGATTCACAACATGTTATATTTTATTATGCAGCAATTAAAAGTTAGCTTAAAGATATAAACGGACAAAACTAGTGTTAAAATGAAACTGTAATGAGACTACTACAATCGTTTATAAGTTCCGAGATACTGCTGACAATTGGGACATCGATGAACTATGTTCTTTGAGCAACGCATACAGAATGGAAGCAGACAACAACCACAGTGACAACAAATGCCAGTCACGCAACAAATTATCCAGGTGAGTGGGCCGGATTCTGTCTCTGTCGTAGTGTATATTTCTGCTTTACATATGTGACACTGAAGTCGCATCGAGTAAGGACCATATTCTTGAACAGCTGATTAAAATATTGCCGTTAATCGATACAATTTTTACTCTATTTACCTATTGTCTGCGGTTGACTCGTAACCGGTTTCACTTCTGTAATTCAAGCCTGCCATTAAAAATTTTGTTAATAAATGATTACGTTCAAACCTTCTTTGCTCATTGTCGATAGGATTCCACCTCTAAAATTTTCCAAAAGATGAAGAGAACGAAACGGAGTTTAGAACATTCCGCTCGTGTCGGCAAAGCGTGCTTTGCGCGCATTTCGCCGATTGTTAATGTTGATTTTTACTCATTTTATTTTGTTTGTTGGTATTAATTGGTTACTGGCTTTCACTTTTATGCTACTATTAATGTTAAACAAAAAAATTGGACAATCTTCACTCACTGTAACTGTAATAGTGAGCTTTGCAAAGTTTTTCCTCGACATTGTTCATGAAGTTTAGAAGTTCGCATTCTCCAGTATTTTAAATCGTGATTAAGCGAATTTGTGATTAAACATTTTTTTAATGTTACTCGGTTACTTGTAATTCACATTATTTGTCAATCAACTTCTTTCGCAAAGTTGCCTTTGCACAACGAAGTTACAGTTTCGCGAGTGAAAATAGCAGGAAACCTATTTACACGACATGTTTGGAGGACACCTTTTATGTTTTGTTGAAAAAGTAAACGAATAGAGAAGTATGCATTGCAATGGGAGTTCTTCTGGTCATCAATCGAGTGCACAAATAATTGAAGCTAATTTGAAAGAAGCCTCAAGATGTTTTCGAAGACGTGAATTTGGTAAAAGTTGCGCATTCTTTTGCGTCGCATTTCACAATTTAAGCGAAGATTCAGAAAACGTGTTTGACAGACACAAGGGCACATTTCTGTATTGTCTCAGCAATTATACTGCATTATTGGAAGAAAAACGAGATTATGAAGGTGTTGTAGATGCATTTAAAGAAGCAATCAATTCGTATGCATTATGCGAAGACGTCTT
Organism: Leptotrombidium deliense; assembly: GCA_003675905.2. Classification (NCBI taxonomy): domain Eukaryota; kingdom Metazoa; phylum Arthropoda; class Arachnida; order Trombidiformes; family Trombiculidae; genus Leptotrombidium; species Leptotrombidium deliense. Next base: position 3,234 of record NCKV01000120.1, read on the forward strand.
CTTCCTTTTCGCTTCTTTTTACTGTCGAAGACTGAAATATTGCGAAGCTACCGTAAATCTACTTCAAGCACTGAAAATCAACCCAAATTACAATTTGGCCCACATTTGTTTGGAAAACATTAAGTCGTCATCGATTAAACGATGGCATTTTTCGATGATGAATGACACGAAAAGAAATTCTTCATTTAAGGAAGCCATCCAAATGGCAATTTTTGCTGGATACGATTCTGTTCTCGACATTGGCACAGGTTGTGGTCTGCTCAGGTATCACATCAACCCAAAAAGTGAGCTCTTGTGTCGAAACTCAGGTTACAGAGTTAAATCTTGTATTACACCATTATAAATTAACTGCAATCTGTTTCGATACTTGTTTTCGAGTAACTTTTCATTTCTGTTCGTATTAATAATGTATGTTGCAGTTATTTCGCTGTGAAGTGTGGTGCAAAAGAAGTTTATGGTTGCGAAGTGAACGACTTGATTTTTCATATTTGCAAAGATATTTTACAAGCGAACGATATTAGTGACAAAACAAGTGTTATCCACAAAATGTCCACTGATTTAATAGTTGGACAAGACATTCCAAAAAAGTAAGTTTTTATTCTTTTGTGAATCTGATGAACATCATTAATGCAATTGAGTTAAAGGGCTACTTTGTTGGTAACGGAGATATTTGACAGTGCTCTGTTTGGTGAACATTGTTTGTCCACAATAAGCCATGCATGGAAAAAATTGTTGGATAAAGAGAAAGCAATTGTAATACCTGGTAAAGCTTGTGTATTTGGAGCTCTTTTCGAAAGTGATTACATTCGAAATCAGTTTTGGTGTGTTGTATTTTGCTTGTGCAAACGTGTAACAGTTGATTTTATAGCCTGAATTGGAAGGAGTTTGGAAATTTAAAATTACCGAAAGATCTGTTTATTTGTGAAAATTCTCCTGAGTTGAAATACTCAACTGAAGATTTGTCAAAGTTAACTGGAATGCGTTATTTAACTGAGTCTTTCACGGTTGTTGAAGTGGATTTCAATAACCCAAACCAAATTGACGAAATCATGAATCAGTGTTATCAACTGACTTTTTCGATCAAAGTTGACAACTCTGGACGATTGGATGCTATTGGTGTCTGGTTTGATTTGACCTTATTCGATTCAATTGTTGTCTCAACTCGTCCTGATTCAGCAGCAATGGCCTGGGAACAAGCAGTTTACTATTTTCCATTTGGAAAGAAGTTGAACGCAGGAGATATCGTTCGTTTAAACGCTACGTTTCATAAGGATGCAATGGAACTGAAGATAATTGATGAATACAACCCTCGCAACATATCATTTTCAGATGAAACGATTAGATATTTAAATGGAGATCACTATAACGCTTTCATTAAGGATACGTGTTCATCTTTAATTGCTCAAATGAAGAACGTAAAAGTTCTAGACTTCAGTTATATTCCTCTAGTTGGTTTGCACTTGTCTTCCATGGAAAATGTTGAAAAGGTAGTCGTAATCAATGATTGCGAACAAGTCAAGAAAGAACTTGAAGAATTTATGAATTGCGTTGAAGGAATTGATTACAACAAAGTTTGTGTGAAAGAGTATGAAAACATTTTGTCGGAGAATGGAGAAAGGAATGTTTGGGATTTGTTGATTGTTGATTTTGTAGAACCAAGTGGCTTGTTGCGAAGTAATCTCCTTGAAAGATTACTTTATTTAAAGTAAGTTGAATGGATATTCGGTATATGTTAATAATTATTTGTCATACAGAGTTACTGCTTTAAAGGAAGTTAATTTCAAAATATTTCCTGCAAAAATCACAGTTATGGGAATGTTTGTCCAAAGTAATGATTTGGTAAAGCGTTCGAGACTTTTGAGTGATGATTATGTCGATGGTTTGAAAGCCAGTGAATTTATAAATATCTTGGAGACAGAAATATTGCAAGAAATTAATCTAACCAAATTCAATTACGCTTCTTTAAGCGATCACTTTGAATTGCTAACAATAAATTTAGTGGAAGAAGTGAAACCATCGGAGAATATGACCGAACCAAGTCATGACGTTTGTGTTAAGATAACTGGATCGGGTGAAACGCACGCAATTATATTCTGGTATTTGCTCCACGGTGACTCAAACGCAAACAACATATTCAACACAAGGCACGAAAGAAACTGGAATCTTTCTGCGTTCATTGTAAAAAATACACTTTCCGTTCATAAGGGAGACAGTTTAAGCGTCAAAACAACATTTTGTCAGGGATACTTAAGGATTAAAATTAATCGAGTGTAAAATTAGTGTCAAATTGTATTTTGTGAAATCAAAATTTTTCGTCGTTTGTGAAAGCAGCTTTCGTATTGTTTTGACGAATTGCAACATTTTTTCTTTGTCATTGGCAGATTATTCCAATTTCGAATCATTATTCAAATCTGATATATTAAATTCCGAAAACGAAATTTTACTGAAGTTTTAAAAAATTTCGCCTTTTGTTTGTGGACACACCTTCGGTCGTAAAAAGAAAGGAAAAATTTGAGCAGTGAATTGAAGTGCAGAACACGAGTACGTAACGCGCTTCGCGAGTGAATAGTGCGATGTGCACATTTCTGTTCACTGCACTTTTCTCTGCTCAACATCACTCGATGCGAATATTTGTGAACGGTACTTTTTATTAAAGGTCAGTAAATCAATTTATATTTTTTATGGCAATTACGATAATTCTATTCTCTTTTTCAGCGACAACTGTAAACTCGTTCGTTTATCACCGTTTTACAACTACTGAAATGACGTGTTGACATTGTTTGATTGCGAATCCATTTACCGTGTTCGACAAATATGTCAGGTAACTGTTGCTCTGCGCGATTGTTTTATAAACGATATTGTGATTGTTGCTATAGTCAAGTGACGGTCAAACACAATCCAGCATTTTTTTATGTTTCGAAGGAAACATATTGTCTCATTTGCATTATGCAGTAAATGTTGCAGGTTTTGTCACACTTTGGCATTTTATTTTTCATTTCACACGTTTTCTGCTTGTTGAGTGTTTTTTTTTCAAATCAGAGCTAAATCAGTGTTCACCTATTAAAATGAATGTATTTAAAACATATGATTATTTATTCGATGAGATTAAAGGCCATAAGTGAGATGCTGCGAAGGATTGCGATGTTTGCAGTGCACAGTAGCTCAGCCTTGCAGTTTATTGATCCATCGCAAAGCTAAGCCCCAATTGCACACACAACAGCGTTCGATGATTTCAACATTTCTTCGTCCTTTCAGTTGTGATTGTCGATTGATTTTCTTTGATCGTTTCTTTTCTCTCTTCAATTCGGTTTTGTAAAAACATTCATTAGCTAAAACAATGGTGAGTAATACACGATTTTTTCATTTAAACACTGTTGTAAAATGTAAATAAGAATGGCGTGAATGTTGAATCTTTCGAATGCAACGAATCATATTTTCAACTTATTTATAACGCAACAAAACAACATACGTTTTACCAAAAACCAGTCACCATAAAACACGACAAATGACATACAAACAAGGTCTGAGTGCTAGAACGGCATAGACGTAATTCGAGAGAGTATTATTTTGTTGAAAGCTGTTCGCTGCGGTTCGACAACAGAAATGCGTAACTTCACTCACCGCTTCTATTCTGTGTAACGTTAATTTTATTTGCACCTGTTTTATCACAATTTTCAACAACAGTGAATTCAGGTTGAAATGTTTCTTTTTTATCGACGCATTTTCATTTTTATTATTTAATTATTTGAAACGTTTTGCGATTACTTGAGCACAGCGACAATTTTAATGCAATACAGTTTACAACGCGTACATATATATTTCTCATGAACACATTTGCCGCTGTTTTCTCGATTCACAACATTAAATGTGAACAATTGCATTAATATTTAGCACCAACAGCGTTAAAATTTTGACTTAAAAATCAATTTTATCACTCATTATTACGTGCAATGTCAACTCGAGTTGAGTGCTTTGTTTTGTATTGTTTTGGTTTCGATCCGCGGAATATCGATTTCTAATAAACGAATATTTCAAAAAATAAAAATTTCCTCGATGCATCGATTTTTGAATATCTCGTCTTTACAATATTCGCAGTCGTTGCAACTGATGAACCATTACGTGCTTAAGCGCCATAAAATAACTTTTAGTACTTTAATATTCTTTTTAAACTGTTACGAAAAATGAGACGATCTAATGTTTGTATGACAATCGATTTACGAGAACACCGTTAAGTACTTGCACAGTAAACAGTTTCACAGTTCTATTAGCTTGACATTTAATTTGCGTTGCAGTGAAGTCAATTTCATATGTTTCAGTGTGAACTCAATTTCGTCAGAAGAATTGTCATTTTGTCGTTTCTACTTTTATCTCTCAATGCTTTCAAATGTGTTATGTCAATTAATGTAAATAGAAATAATTAAGGAAACGTTCAAATCGATTTTATTCATTTCTCACATTCGAGGGGAAACAATACTCGACGTGACAAATGAAACTTGTGTATTTTTTGTGTTCACTTTTCACTGCGGAAACTTATAAATTGTCACTGACAGTGAAGTCTATGTTTAGCTGCGATTACAGTAAATTCGTCATGAATTAAACGCGTTTTCTTCGCTGCGCTTTTCAATGTCGCTCATTTATCTGCTCCGTTGTGTAAACGTGTCCTTAGAATTGTAAGATTTTACGCTCGTAAATGTTTATGTGTGTGCGTGTGCCTCAAGCGATCAAATTTGACCTTTGTGCAACATCCGAAAAGGTTGGCAGAAACTGTAACATTCTACGCTGTAACACTTTTATGCATGTACATTGTTTATATCGATTTGTGAAAATGAATGAAACTGTGTTTTTTAAGCGTAATTTCCTTTAGTTTCCATTAGAAACTTTGAGCAAAAATAAGAGAGACAAATAGCCGAGAAAGAAGAGGGAAAATAGTTGAGAATTTTTTACTTGGATGAGCAGTGAACAAAAAAGCTTTTTGAAATTTCGAAGCTTTTCTTCAAACATTGTTCTCAACTGTATTCTTGTTGCAACTAGTATTGTTCTGTAAATCTTTTTTTGGGCGTTGATTTACTGCACTCATTCAAGTGAACACAATAACATGAATAATATTCATTTAATAATGTTTTTAAAGTAAATTCGCTGGAATTGGAAAACAACGAAAAAAATGTCGACTTAGTCCATTGCCGAAGACACTCAATGACACCGAGCGTGAGTGAATTGAAAAACATCGCACCTTTGACACCAACCACAACCACTCCGCAAAACAGTTCTACGAAAACGAAACCTATCTGTACTCCTCTAAATCTAAGTCAATGTCAAAACGAACCAAAACTGAAGTACTCCACCTCGTTCCAAATGTCAACTTCGGCTTCGACATCACTTTTAGGATCCTCGGACGTAAATTACAATAAACGCGAATCGTATAAAGATAGAAAAAAGCACTACCAGAAACAGAAGAAGAGAGTCGCCGAAGAACTATTATCCACTCTAACTGATCCGACGGTTGTTGTTCTCACTGACTGGTTGAAAGTCAGAGGCACCCTAAAAGGATGGACAAAGTTATGGTGCGAACTCAAGCCCGGACTTCTAATGCTCTATAAAAGCCAAAAAACTCGAAAAAGTGGACAGTGGGTTGGAACTGTTTTGTTAAATGTTTGTGAAGTAATTGAGAGGCCGTCGAAAAAGGATGGTTTCTGCTTTAAGCTATTCAATCCATTGGAACAATCAATTTGGGCCTCACGGGTAACTCTTTATAAAAATTATTCATGTTGTCACATATTTACTGATAGGGTCCAAAAGGAGAGTCTTTTGGAGCTATAATACTACCGTTGCCAATGGCGTATCTCATATTTCGTGCTCCATCTGAATCGGCTGGGAAAACTTGGATGGAAGCAATCGAGTTATCTTTTCGTTGTTCTTCTTTTTTAGTCAGAAATAGTGGACACAAAGAATCCATTACTCCGATAACCCATAACTTAGGCACTGATGACGGTTCTCCACCGCCGAGTGCTTCATTCACAATGAATGAGAGCGAAATCGAACAGCATTTCAAAGATCACGGTATGTAATAACTAAGATTTATTATTCTGTTATCATTTAATTGCGAATTAGACTTGGATGACGACGACGCGCATAGCGATCACGAAATTGCACAAGAAAAACACTCAACTGATTCGGACTCAGATGGAACCGACGTTTTAGATAATTTACGAAAGTTGGTTGTTCCTGGCACCAGAAATAAAAATTCTAATGTTGATGATCCTGTTGTTGAAACTGCTTATGTAGAAAATTGTACTCCAGAAGAGTTTGGACCAATTAGTGAAGAAATTCAAACTGAAGAGGTTGCAGATGAAAATAAAAGTTTGCTGTGGAGTTTACTTAAGCAAGTTCGACCAGGAATGGATCTTTCAAAAGTTGTTTTACCGACATTCATTTTGGAACCACGGTCTTTTTTGGAAAAGTTAACTGATTATTACTTTCATTGTGATATATTATCGAAGTAAGACATAGAATTCAGTGTGTTTCAAAACAAATAACGATCTTTATTACTAAAGGGCAGTTTTAGAAGATGATCCTTTGGAAAGAATGCAAATGGTTGTGAAGTGGTATCTTTCCGGATTTTACAAGAAGCCGAAAGGGTTGAAGAAACCGTATAATCCTATACTAGGCGAATCATTCCGTTGTTACTGGATGCATCCAGAAACACAAAGTCGCACATTCTACATTGCCGAACAAGTATCACATCACCCTCCAATATCTGCGTTCTACGTTACGAACCGCAAAGATGGATTCTGTATCACTGGATCTGTGCTTGCGAAATCAAAGTTCTACGGTAACTCAGTATCCGCAATCCTTGAAGGTACTGCGAGGCTTACTCTGCTCACAAGGGGAGAAGACTACACAATCACAATGCCGTACGCTCATTGCAAAGGAATACTAATGGGCACACTTACACTGGAATTGGGAGGAAAAGTTGAAATTAGATGCGAAAAAACAGGATATCACACTGAGCTTGAATTTAAGCTTAAGCCTTTTCTTGGTGGATCGGAATTCTCAAACTTAGTAGTTGGAAAAATTAAATTGGGAAAGGAAACATTGGCAAACATTGAAGGTCATTGGGACAGATTCATAAAAATTAAGTACAAAAGAACGGGTCAAGAAAGTCCTCTTTGGGTTCCGAGCAGCGAAGTTCGCAGTAAGCGATTAAAGCGATATACTGTGCAAATGGACGACCAGACTGATTTTGAGTCAGAAAAATTATGGAGAAATGTGTCAGCAGCAATTCAAAGAGGAGATCAGTTTGCAGCTACCGAAGAGAAGACTATTCTAGAAGAAGCTCAAAGAAAAGGTTTTAGAGAGAGGCAACTAAATAATGAAACTTGGGTTTCGAAAAATTTCGTGCAAGATTTATTTTCTTGCGAATGGATCTATCAACATGCAGATTCACGTCCGTGGGATCCTAGAACCGATGTTTTGCAGTACGAGAAAGATTTCGTAATACAAACGAAAACAAGACATAAAACTCCAACTGTTGGTTGTCGCACAAATAGCGTTGTAAGCATTGAGAACCCATTGCCTTTCGCAACTACGACTGTACGTCAGGCAAAAGATGATATATTACTGCGAAGAAGTCAGCACAGAAGAGCGAAGAACATTGAATCTCAAGCGAGCGGAGAAAGTTCTTCGCCAGAAGCAAAAAGTCAAAGAAGAAAAAAAGTGGTTAATGATTCGACCGAAAGCAAAAGTAATTCTAGTGACAACACAGATGGCTGTGTAATGAGCTCGAACAAAGTTTCAACTTTAAAAGAACTTTTAGATCCAATTCAGCGTTTACAAACTGAAAACAATGCAACTTTGAAAGAAGTGCAGCGCACACTTGACGCAATCTGTGATGAAAAACTGCGCAAAAGTAATGCAATTACAAATTCAACGCAAGATTTACGATGCATACGTTTCACAGATATTTTTATGATTGTCATTGTTTCGATTATAATTCAAATCTTGATAAACTTAAGTTTTGAAAAAATTCGCAAGTCTTGAACAACTCGAGTGAGCGTTGAATGAGATCGACTGTGATTACTGCTCTGGTCAGTAACGCTGGTATGACAGCACACCACAGAGCTATGAACAAACACTGTGATTTTAGTTGTGCGTTAAATTGTTTCAGTAAAATTTGCTTATGTATACTTTTCGTTGTTTTTTCTGAAATAAAACGATGCAGTGAATGAGCAACGAGAACGAAATCAGTTTGTAATCACTTTTCGTTCCCTGTTCTGTTGATAACAGAAATGAGTTGCAAACATTGTGAACATTGCGATAACAATTTTAATCGAATTGTTTTTGACGACTGTTCAATGCAATAAACGTTGTTCTCTGCTTACTGTTCGCTTCATGATTGCACTGTTTCAGACTGGCCGACAAATGAGTGCTTTGCGGTGAGAGGTGCGTCGCATTCGTCGCAATGGGTGTTTGTTTGTGTAAACATAAATGTCGACGCGGAGGTCGGCGAACGTTGGCTGTCGATTTGGACTACGGCAACGATGCAATAGACAACTGTTCGACGACAACCATTTCTACAAGCCGTTCCATGCTCCGACCGAACTTATTAATTACTCCTAACTCTTCACACGTTTCCAAAACAAGTTCGTTGATCGACAAACTTGTGTTGGACACGCTATCTTTGGTGAGAACCCTCGTTGACAACGATCAGGATCCACCACCGTGTCTTCTCAAATTACATGTCATCGCTGACAGGGAAAAAGGTTGGCTCTCAGTGGTCAATTCGATGATAAATGTGATACCGATCGAAGATCCACTTGGCCCTGCAGTCATTCTCTTGCTGCTTGATGACAGTCCACTCCCAACTAAAGTAAATATTCTCTTAGATTTTTTCGAATATCTATATAGTTTTAGTGGTTAGTGTATCGATGCAATGATTGACGTGAATAGTTTTTATGAGTTATTTTGTGGTTTTCATTAACAGTTATCCTCGAAGATAAAGAAAGAAAAATTATCTCACCAACTACGCTTTTGTTACAAAGCTTAACTATAACAAAATTGTGCAATAGTGTCGTTTCATTACCATTGTTAATATTTGCGTCAATTGCCTTGCGAAATAGGAAATAATTTTATAACTTACTTCTCTTTTTTAGGAATCAATTTTAAAGTTGTCGGAACTGTTAAATTTAAACAATACAACTAAATCGAAATCAAATGCAACACGTCACCGCAACATTTGCGTAGTTCTCGGCTGTTTGGCTGAAAAACTCGCAGGACCTAATAGTGTCATGCTCCTCACAGATGAAATTCTTAACTACTTAATTTCCAAATTAAACGCGAATGTCGATGCACCTGTTATTTTGTTTGCATTAATAGCACTCGAAAAGTTTGCTCAAACAAGTGAGACATCAATTTGTACGTACCAATGTTAACACTCTTATTTTCAGGCGAAAATAAAATTACCATTAATAGACGTTTAGGAAGCCTACTAGAAAATCCACTGTTATCTTTGGAGAAATGGGTCAACGAAGAAGAGTGTTACAAAAAACAAGTTGGCTTTAGTGCTCAGTGGTGCTTAGATAACTTATGTAAGTGTTATAATACTAGTAATTATGATTTTATTAATTTTACTTTTTAGTTTTGAGTGAAGGTCGACCTTTCATGTACGAAATTGTTGATCGTACAAATCTAAATGCTGTTCTTAATGCAAATGATGTAAGCGAGTACTTGAAAATTTCTGCCGATGGTTTAATGGCCCGTTGTGACGCATCGTCGTTTGAAAGCGTGCGTTGCACTCATCAAGTCTCATCCGGTGTTTGGTTCTATGAAGCAACAGTTATTACGTCGGGAGTCATGCAAATCGGATTTGCTACCAAAGAAAGCAAATTCATGAATCATGTATGCAACCCTTTCTTACACTATCAATTGAAATTTATGATTCAGGAAGGTTACGGTATTGGAGATGATGAATATTCCCTTTCATACGATGGTTGCCGTCAGTTGATGTGGTACAACGCATCAAGTTTTCCTCACAAACATTCCCCATGGAAACCCGGAGATGTTCTCGGTTGTCTCTTGGATATTGATAACCGTAAAATTATTTTCTATTTAAATGGTTGTCCTACGGCACCTTGTGACAAAATATTTAAAAGCGCACGGTTAGTCATTAATAATTTGCCCGTTATTTATTATACTATTTATGATGTTAGATCCGGTTTCACTGCCGCTGCAAGTTTCATGTCTTTCCAACAGTGTTCATTCAATTTCGGCAGAGATGCATTTAAATATCCTCCTCGTAATATCAAATTCAGTTGTTTCAATCAACACGGTTCTATCACTGAAGTCGATAAAATAATTTATCCAAAGTAAGATGTGACTTCTGGAATTGTTTTGTAACACGGTATTATATTTAACAGGCACATTCGCTTACGAAATCTGCATTTAAGTGCTTTGAAGGAGGATTGTTGTACATTATGTTGTGACGGTAAAGGAACCGTCCAATTAGTTCCGTGTAAACACAATGGTTTCTGCAACACTTGTGCCTTGTTACTCGAAGTGTGTCCTCTTTGTCGATCTGAGATTAAGGACAGACTCGGAATGATTTGATTCACGATAGCAGTTTTTTATTGTGCCATAAAGTAAAAACTGTTATATTTCTCAGCTTTTATTTATTTTCGATTTTACAGCGAAAATGTATAAAGATTATGAATGATGTTAATGACCTGCAACTGTTTGTATTCAACAATTAAACACACAGTATATTCCTTATTTAGAATCTAACATTGCCGCTTTCATTCCATTTCACTGCTCTGTTTTTTCTTGAATTACTTTAAGATATTTATTTATAAGTTAGATATAGGAATAAATGAAGATTTCCAAACCTTGTTTTCGATTTTGTACGTTCGTCAAGAAAAAAACGTTATTGAAGTAAATTGCCTGCGGCTGTTATTTGCATGATGCGAAGAGAAAGTAACACTCGAAAGTGAACGAGAAAATGTCTTCGCGACAAATTGTGTACGCATTTGTAATATGTTTATTTTTGTGTTCAAATGTGAATTGCTCGGTTATTTCACAAGTTGGAAACGTTGATCAATGGTTCGAAGTAATCAAGACGAGTTTCTCGAAAGCAAATTGTTCTCAAAATATCACTGGAATCACAGGCGAAGTAAATCATTGCAATTCGGTATTCCAACAAGAAGTTGAACGCTATATTGACGACAACGATGACAATGAAGTCGTGTCCTGTTGCATAATTCATCAGCTGTCCGATTGCATCCGAAATGCAATGGATTCAGCTTGTAAACAACCCGCAAGTAAATTGTCCATTGAAGTGTTTAACATTCCGATGCAATGTAATCCACAATTGCAGCTGACGCTGAGCACACAATGCTTTTTGACTTTCAACAATCAAATCATAATTGTCAGCTGCGTCTTGGCTATCGTTCTGCTGGTGTGCATCACAATATGCTGTTGTATTTTCAAACGCGAATCTGTAAAAAGCAAAAAGCCACCACTTCCATCGACTACAAGAAGCAAAAAACTTCTGTACTACTATAACAAATATGGTGCTCTTTCTTAAATTGCTGTTTCATGCAAACATCACATTGTTAAATTCATGGTGACTAATTTGTGAATTCAAATTATTGTGAACATGGACAAGATTCGAAAAACATTGTTTAAAACAATATTTTCTTAAGTAATTAAAAAGTTGAATTATCGATCCATTTTCGTTCTTTTGTTTTCTGTCCTCAAAATATTATTTCAACGTAACAAAATACTTAAAATGTCTGCGAATAACTTTACACGGTCAAATTTTTTACATCAGATCAATAAAATTATGAAAACTTCGATTGCTATGATTATCAGTGAGAAATCTAAATGCAGGTTTTTGGTTTTTCATTCGGCAAAGATTTTTGAAAAGTTACTCATAACTCATAAAAGTGAAGAGTATAAGAACATGGTGGTATAAGAACTAAAAATGAACCTTTGCTTGTGAAGCAGTTTTGGCATGTTCAATATCTATTTCAGGAATGATGCCAAACTCGGATTAATATTCACACTTTACGTCAATATTGAAGTCTGTTATACGTCAGTGATTGATAACCAACATTATGTCACAAATTGGAGTAACCGCACAGGTTTCGCCCAATTTCGCATGAACAGTTTTTACGATGATGTTTATCTCGCTTAAAAAAAAGCGAAACTCAATGAAACTTTAAAATGAGAAAGTTCAGCTGTTTGAAATATATTTACACAGAACATTTTGCGAATTAATGTAAACTTATGGACAAATTTATTCCAAGCATGTTTGACATTTTTCCTAGATTTAATTAAGAATTTATTGTGAATAAATTTGTTGAAAATTGTGAATCGTTGAAAAGTTATATAAGGTAGTACACGTTGAAATGAAGTATAAAGTATTTTATGTTTACGTATTTGATGCACAAATTTTTCAACTCAACTCAAGGATTTCAAATTCGCAGCGTTCATGTAAAATTCAAAAACAAGTTTTATGTGTTTGTTTCATTTGTGTTACAAATTTATTGCGACTCGCATTTTGACAGACCGTTACCGGAGTAACGTTGCTTCGTCTGTTGTTTCAGTGAACAATTCTCTATTCTGAAACACATTTTGGGAGAAATTTTAAAAATTTTATGTTTAAACGACTTTTCTCTTTATTGTTTTTTGCTTTTTGAAAAACGAGAAAAGTTTTTAAAACAAGACTGAGAAGTTGGAGTCGAATTTCGGTCTCATTTGAGATTTAAGCCGTACCTTTTGTAAAGAAGTGCACAGTTGACTACAAATTGCGAATAGATCAAGCGAAGTAGTGTTCAACGTTAAGAATAGAGTTCATTAGCAATGGCAAGCAATCATTCATTTGTCTCCAACTTTTCGATGTTCTCAGCGCGATTTTGTTGCAAAAATACTATTTTTGCTGTCGACTTACTTTACAAGTAATCAATTTTATGGAAAACGAATCCATTTCTTCTTCCAACAACAAAAACAGAGAAAGAAAATGGATGTTTCGATTGAAGAGTAATGAATGATTCTGTAAATTGAATCGCTTCCTCCGCATGCATTACACATAAATCGAAAATTATACATTATTTGTTGTTACATTGTAGTTCTTCAAACAAACTTCTACACACATTACTGCAACACAAATTCCAAATTTTAATAACAAAGTATAAATATGTTGATATATCGAATATTTTCGTTCACTTTTTCATGAACTATCGAGTTTGTGCAGTAATGTATTTTCGTGCATTGAAATTCAAATTATCGAAAAAATTTCAGGATGAATTTAGAAATGATAAATAACGCTATTTGACACAAAGTCTCCCTCTCAAATTCCATGAATATTGCAGCGAATATTTATCACGTTCACGTAATTTATTTCACAAGAAAACTATTGTCAGCGAAAATGTTTCGTTGTCAGCAAAAAGTTTAATCCTTTAAAACTTATTGTTATTCGTGAAAGCATAAAAAAATCATTGAATCACTTTAATTTTAACTCACAGTTTAAACTATAAATCACTCGTTAAATAAAGACTCTAATTGTATAATTGCTTGTGCAATATATTATGTTAAGTCGTACTAATGCGATATTTACGATTACAATAAAAGAGTGTAATTGCTTATAATAAGTTGTAATGATTATTGATCAGCAACGCTTTATTGGCACAGCATCCGATCGCATAACATTCATGAAGATTTGAAATTCATGAAATGATCATGTTGAACACAAAAAAAAAGAATTGCATTGCAAGTGTATCTGCAATTTGTCAAATCTTACCTGCAGCGAACGACTTCGTGAAACATTTTTAATTAAATTCTTCTCAGAATGAAATCTGAAATTGCATTTCTTTTGCATTCTTGAATCAGTAAATAAAGAAATAATTAATAAACGATGAGATGAATGTGTAATTAAGACATCAAAATGTTTTATTCACATATTTCGAAAGAAAACAATGATCAATGATCACAAAAATGTGGAAGATGTAGTTCATAAACATTGAGACATTGATGAGAATTTTAGTATCGCATTTCGAACAAAATTGTTACAAATAATGTGAAATAAAACGATCGATGTAAGCAATGACCGTTTTGTTTCGTGGACACACAATGAATCAAATTGTTTGAATGCAACGTTTTAGGTGTTAAAAAAAGAGTTGACTGTAAATAAATGAGAAAAGAAGTGAAATATTGGGCCAGAGAGATTTGGCGGAAGAAGGAGCGACCAATTTGCTCATTATTGGAGCGGAAGCGAACGCATCTTTGGCTGAAAGCAAGTTTTCGCAATCAATTATCGATTGGTAAACAGAGCAACTCTCAGATGTCTACAAAAGAATACTTACGCAACACAACATCAATTGATTTGTTGACCACGAAATCAGTGCCATTTACGGTGAGCACAAATTCGATGCAACTATAGTAAGCAATGTCGTCTTCGTTGCATCCATTGTTTCGGTGATTAGCAATAATGTCATTGAAATCGATATATTGAACGTGTTGCAATGTGTAAGTGTTCTCTTTGCTGGCGTCCGAATTGCTGTCCGCATTAATCGACGCCGTGTCGTGAAGAACTGTTTTCTGTTGCGATATATCCTTGTTTCCACAGCTTTGGTATATAACAACGCTCGGCAGAGGATATATCTTCTCGATTCTGTAGCTTAACAGAACTCTGCGTTCTTTCGTCAAAAACTTTTTCTCGAACGCGATATCTTCGGGAGGAGCTGTTAATCAAATGCAATCATTACAAGAGAGCATTCGTTTCAAAATTCTCTTCTGTTTGTGCGTCATTGCAATTTATTTGCAGTTTTCACATTCATTAATCAGTTTTATTTCAGCGAAATGTTGTTATGTTTGTTGTAAAGAATACTGGAATGTTTGAAATGCAAAGATGCCTGCAACACTAATGAACTGAAAGCAAATGTCAAATAAAATTATTTGCTTCATTTAGAAATTCATTCTTTCTGTGTACGAAACTTTGTCACTCACTTCACAGGTTTCATTTATTGTTCATTTACTTTGCTTTATGTGTTGCGAATAAATATGAGAAACACTAAAATTCCGAAAATATCTGTTCTTATCGATTATCTCAACTGTGAGTCTTTTACAAATTCCATTTTGAAGCGACACAATTTCGAAAAACTTTTAATTGAAAACTTCTTCAGAATTATGAAATACCAATCAAAATCTGAAAGGGCAATAAAAAGTAAAAAACGGTGAATTATTTTTATTTTACACGATGCAAAAGAAGAGTTGCAATTATTCATTGCTCTGTTCTTGTATTGTGATTTTTAAAAAAAATCGTTATCTTAGATTTTAACTGCGCATTTTAATTTCGTTTCCTGATTTCAAATTGATATTTAATTCAATAATTTATGTACGGAAATGTGTGGTATTTGAACGTTTTTGCAGAATTTCGATGATTGTTCAAATTTCCTGTTTCTCTCAATGTCCGGAAATATTGTTACTTTTGAAATATATCGATTTAGATTTAATTAAGTCGCATCATTACTGAAATCTCATCGAATGTTCATTGCTTTATTCAGTTACCGCAATTCGCGTAAATAGCGAAGTGTCATTATAAACTGAATTTATGCATGTGTCAGTATAACTCGAATTACAGTGACATGTCATTGTAAAATAAATTAAATAAATAAATAATGCAAATAAATGAAATAAATTAAATGTATAAAATGTTCACATACAATTTAAAATGCACCCAAAAATTATAATATTTGATTATACACGAATAATTTGTTGGTTGTATTTTAATGCCAAACAGAAATATATAAACTCTTCATTCAAAATTGAGAAGTTCTATTGATAATACATTTAAAGCAATAAATAATGTTTGCCATGAGTCTACTGATATTCCACATCCCTATACAACTCTAAAACTTAGGCAGAAAGTGAAGTTGATTGCACAACATAATAAACTTGGAAACTCAGTCTATACATGTCAAAAGTGACCAACTCACTTTTTTCAATTTTGGTCAAATTCACTTTATAATGACATGTCATTATTTACGTGCAAGTACGGTAATACATTTTTCATAAGTTCAGTTTAGAAAATGTACTTTTTTCATCATTTATGAAGCAAGGTACGAAAGTAAATGAATGTGCGTGCAAAAAGTAAATCAAAATTCGTTTTTATACAACAGGTGTAAAATTCACGCTTTTTATTGTTTCTTAACGTTGAGAAATATCAAAGTTATTCAAGTGAATATTTTTTAATTATTCAGTCACAACTTTTAAACCATTAACTTCATTTTTTGCTTCGAAGTTAAATATACACAGTTTCGGTTATAAAGTTGTGCTTATTGCCTTAAATTGCAGCACTAGAATTAAGGAAAAATTGATGTGAAAAAGCACAAGTTTGTGATCGCAACTGTTTTCACTTCAAATGTTAAAGTGAAAAAATAGTGCAAAATGTGAATTAATTCAGCAGGTAACTGGTTATTTTCTGTACTGCGTACTAAATTGTTCTAGTGTACACTAAAAAGCTTTTGGTATTGGACCACAGACACACACATTAATCATGTCAAAAAAGATACGTTTTCTGTGCTGTCGATTCTCGCAAAAATAAATTGCAATCGTTACACAAGTGAACACATTGCTTTCTGCAATAAATTTTGTTGGTATCAGCGATTTTTTTCTGATATTTTGCTTCTGTCTTTTCAGCTTGTGAACACACGCACATCGATTCATCGAAGTTTCAATAAATGTGTCCTTTAATGTATTGCACTTTGAACTGTTCACAATAATTCACAAGTTAACTGAAACATGCAAGCATTTCGAGAATGCAACGTTTTCATTGCCAATCAATCTTCAATCGATACAACATTACGAACTCAATCTTAACAAATTGCTTTGCAACATTTACTGCAAATTTATTGTGGTTACCACTGACATTTAACACTAATCTTTCGCAGTCAATACAATGCGTTTACGGTTATATTAAAACATTTATTATGTTTGTGCTTCAAAATCAAAGCACGATTCAATTGATGAGAAAAAAGTTTCTATCGACAAATCATTTCTCATTAATGATTGATACAGTTTGATGATACGATGGTTTCATGTGGTTATCGTTTTGTTGATTGCTTTCAAACAGTCTTTGGCGTCAAATTTTATCACAAGCAAAGACGAGTAACATTAAGTGTCTACACAAATGAACATGATTATACAGTTGGTCTCAATCTTTTGCAATAACTTTTATTCGCGCTCTTCACGACATTTTAACGTATCTTCAAATGAAATATTTCTCTGTATAGATGAACTCAATTTCTTTCATGTAGTTCGTTCGAAGATGATTTCTTTAATATATCACCACTTTCATTGAACGTAATTATACATTTTCATAACAAAATGTGATTCAAGTATATTATAACTTATAAGTATTAAAGAGAGAATGTCACATAGAATTAACTGTTTTTTGTGTGTTTCGGTTTGATTAAAATGTAACGAAGAATTCAGTTACTAAAGGAATCGATAGTTTGAAAGATTACTTAATTTATACGCAATCGTAACATTTTTCGTGTTTTATTGCAGTCGAATTCGAGTAACTTTTATTTGCTTAAAACACGCAATAAACTGGAGAACGAAAACAGTGATCATTACACTCGCAACAGGAACAGAAACGGAAAACTTTTAATTTAATTATACACGGCTTTCTAACGAAACACGATCGCTTCATTAATTTAACAAATATTCCAATATTATCAAATGACAAGCAGAAACAATGTTTTACACCAGAAATCTCTTATATTTTGCAAATTAAATCTCACTTGTTTTAAAGTGAACAACAAATTTTAACAAAAATGAAATTTAATCTGCAATTTACTCTCGAATTACACGTTTATTTATTGAAGTAAAAATCAAGTATTAAAGCGAATCAAAAGCAACATTAGTTTGCTTTCAAAAGGATTTTAATATTGCAAAAGTTTAGTACCGATTATGACAGTCATGAATCCACGCAAACCAAATATGTATTTGTCTTTAATGGCCTCCTTAACACAGAGGTGATGGTTTTTTTCACGAACATATACCGATTGGATAAAGTGTCTAAAAGTAAAAGGTGAAGTGTTCACTGTACACTGTATGTCCTGAATTCGTGTGCTTCGTTAATCTGAACACGAATGCATGCGAACTTTTAGTGTAACAAGAATCGTTAACAGAGTAATAATGTCTCCAAACTGACATCTCGTAACCTAATTGAAATGTTTGAGAGAGCAGTTTAGCAAACAATACGTAATCTGCAAGTTAAGTTGCGTGTCGGCAACGCAAACTGCAACTTTTCTATCAGGGTGTTTAATATATACTAATATATACAATAGTAATAATACTATGTAGCATTTAATATATTCTTCGCAATATAAATGAATATATTTAAGTCAATAAAAATGTAATTGCTTCCTATTAGAAATTGGTGTGAGTGAACTTTTTTATTCCGTCTCCAACAGCTACACTAAATGAGGTGACATTCGTTGCACTTCTTTCTACCAGAATGTATTGCAAGTTGCAACTTTCGTCAAAGTCCACTTTCATGCATCCTTTGCATCCTGCACAAAACCTGATTACCCTACAATGTACCATATTCGATTAACACAGTAAAATAGTTAGCATTAATATTGTCTAATAATTATGCTTGCAATTCAGATTTCACACATAGCAAATAATTGAATTGTACCATCATTACAGTACGTTAGTGACTTATTTGCATGAACATAACTTTGTAAACACTATTTTAACTTCAATTAGCGATAATTGAAGACCGAAGTGTGATCATTAAACACACGTTTCAACCATTACGTAAACGTATGAACATATTTTTCGAGTGTTGCGTGTCACGCATAATGCGAAATTTCTGTAAATTGTTTAGAACAAGAAATAAAGTGCACATTTAATCACGATGTAAATAAAAAAGATGAAAGACAGATTTTTATGAACTTTAAGAAGAATCACGTATAATGGATATGAAATAATCAATTTTTTTAAAAAGAATTATCTCATTTTCAAGTGAAAGCCTTTCAATTCCGTGGAGAAAAATGTAACTCTGTGTAGGAGTGAAAAAGTTCACACAAAAATCGCAGGTTTCAAAGTAATAAAGGAATTTGAACCAAAAAGAAGATTTCGTTTTACTTTACTTTTTTATTCGCTGTGCAAAGTTTAAGTATTTTTGTTTCAGTGCACAATACGTCGAGTTTCAATTCGTGAATCACCTAAGTTAAATCAGTTGCTTTGCGAAGTGAATTTTTCGCGATACTCTTATGTTCTGCGACCTAATACCGTAAATACGTGTAAATGGCAGAAGATGGGTAAAGATGTCAATCAAATGGATTTAACAGATCTGGAAACAACGTTTTTGTTTTTTCATTTTTGACTGAAGCCCGTTTTTCTATCTTCGCTACAAAAATTCTCAGAGGATTATTGCACCATTGCGAGCGTACAATGAATGAACACACTTAACTTTCCGTTTCTTTCAATTTCAAAGAATGCAGATCGCAATACAATCGATTACCTGATTCACATCGGCTGCTTAATAATGCATTCACTGTTTTGTGCAAATCGAGAACACGAATATCACATTGATAATACTGTCGCAAAAATACAATATCTGATACCTTAAACTGGATCACAAATAAAGAAATGCATTTTACTGTTTAGACTGCAACGCAATCCGCTTTGCAAGAGTTCACTCATTTTAAATACAATTTACTGCTGCAAGCTTCGATCCAATTTTGTCCATTCCTGAATTTTTGCTCTTGTACATGAACTCTTAATAAATAAGCTCTTTTAAAGGTATTATTGCATCAAAAAGTAGAAAATACTGCAAAATTTGATTCAGCTTTGTTGCACCACTTTCTATAAAATCGATTGAATAACGTTTTTGTTCGCGAATATAAAGTGAATGTAAAGAAGTATGTAAAACAGTGTGTGTGACCTTAAGATATTGATGCAGCAAATGTTATTCAAGCAAAAAATTGCAATATTTACCGTAGATAATCATCTCGGCTTCTTTGCTGTCTGTTCCTTGATCGCTGCTCACTTCGCAAGTATAAAGACCATTTTGTTCAGTTGTTGGCCTTTTAATGGCAATCGCACGAAATTTGTTAATTTTGTCATTAGTTGTGTTTACGCAATAATCCCAAATAAATCGGCGTTGAATGCGTCCGTTGACAAAACGAAAATCTAAATCTGGTATCCAATGATAAATGACTTCTGACCGATTTTTTCCAAAATACCACTTCAATACAAAATTTTTCTCTTCTAGTTTCGACAATGAATAGCTGCAATCGAGCACTATTTGCTCCTCGGTTCCATTTTGAACCCATTTCGGCACAGAAAGCGACGTAATTTTGGCGCCGTTTGTCTCTGTGAACAAGAAAAACAGTGAAACATCGCAAAGAGTTAATCATTTCAAAATTTTGTTTTCTTCGCAGCGATGACTGCAATGAATTGAATTTTCTGCGCTCGACTTGTCACTGCTTTTCGTTCCATTGTTTCAAAACATTGAATAATCGATTGTTTTAAAAACAAGAATTATAATTTTTGAAAGTAATCCTTGCTTCACTTCACGAAACTTCTAACGTCGCTGTCGTTTCAACGCTTTTTGTTCTAATCAATCAATGTTACAACATACATTCACCATGTACACTGTACAGCCTTGGACATTTCTTTTGTCTTCTTTTTCTCAATTTTGATTCATTCAAAATTTAAGCGGATTAGTCCAAACTGTATGTAAACTTTTCGTAATCTTAAGCAATTATGTTTAATTAATTGCATGTTTAACGAAATCAGCATTTTATTCTTTGCAACATCTTCTCAGCGCTTGAAATGCTATTCTTATGTGCTTATAAATCTTACGCATTATTACAAATTTTGCCTAAGAAGCATTAGCAACAACAAGCAATTGCAGTGCTTTGCATATACTATACTATACTCAGAATATATTCGAAATGAGAAACAAATGCAATGAAGAATTAACGGACCGTGATTCTCTTGTGTCTCAATTTGCATTTTTAGTAAAATAAACAGAGACTGTTACTTCAACTTGCAAATACTTCTTTGCCAAAATTTTAATTAAACAATTGAAGTGTTTCAAGCGGAATAATGCAATATAAAACTAAACGATCGTGAAGTGGCGGTTCAAGTGATCAATATCAACTTTTCACTTTTGATATATTGTCTATCTATTAAAAAGCAAATTTAAATTAATATCTTTCATATTGCAGACGAATAATAAAATTGAAGTGAATCAAATATTTATAGCAAAAATATTTAAAAGAAGAAGACGAAAAAAACGCACAGAACTCATTGAAACTTCTCAATAAATAATAGATGAGCGAAAAACACGTTTGTGCACATTGCAACTACCTACACATAATTCTTTAGATGAAATGTATCAAAAACAATTCTATTCTTTTGAAGAAAACAGATCATTCATCAAACATGTTTTGTAATTGTTGCAAGAATGGATGATTGAAGTTGAAATTTCAACAGCAATAACATTCTCGCTCTATTCTTCTAGTTTCTCATATTCTTTCATTTAGTGCACAAAAGAACAATAAAAGAATGAGGAGCAAAGTTTACCTTTATAACAGAGAAGTGTAAAAAGAAGAAGCGATGAAATGAGCTCGAAAAACTTTACGAAATATTTACTCATTGTTGTGCTGTTGTTTAAAACGGTGAGAATTACATCGAAAAAGTTGGTCAAGCAAAGATCGTTGTTCGATCAATTTGCATTTGAATAAAATTGGATGTGAACAAAAGTGGATGAGAGAGAAGTCAGATGAATGTTTGCAGTTGTCAGAAGTTGTGAGCGACACAGCAGTGACTGCGAAAATATCGGTATAAATTAGAGTCGAGTGAGTGTTCCCCGAGCAGTTTCTAGTACACACGCGCCTGTGGATGTTTTTCAGACACATTCACTGATATCTCTGTTGTGATGTGTATTCACAGTTGAGCAGAGCATGAACGCAGCACCATCACACTGGCACCATTGAGTCTCGCTTATTTTTGACCTCAAATTCTTTATTGATTCTATTGCAAGAGAAGTGGAGACGAGAAATGTTCTATTAATTTATTATTCCTTTATGTTCGACTACAATAAAATTCATCAATATTATATTAATCTCGAAAATTGTTTTCTTTATCATTCAAAAATTTATCTTCTTGCTGTTGCTTTAATCACCACTTCGCTAATAATTCAGTTCTGAGAAATTTAACAGCATACGAGAGTGTCACATTAGTTCAATATTTTTCTCTTTATTAATTTTCGTTCTACGCAAACCTATTTGATTTGTTATTGCAACTTTTCGGGCTTCGGTATTCCATTTTCAACACTAATCTTAATACCTGATTCAAAAACAAATATTCTAAAATCAAATTACTGCTAAGTAGACAATACAATGTATTGTACACAATGTTCCTATATTTTAATGATATTGAATGATTATTGCCTGGCAGCCAAGACTATCAGGCAACATAAATATGGTTGAAACCAATTATTAACATTTTATAATAAAAAATTACAGGTAATATTTCAACGCATACTGAGTCGAGATTCGACGACTACAACGAATAAATAAATGAGTTGTTTCAATAAGTTATGTAAGTTTGACAAACGCAGTATTTGAGACTGTCAGCGAATCAATTCAAGTGTCACACACCATTCATTTTACTATTTTGCAAACTTCAAGAACAGAGTGGTTGTTTGTTCAAACGTCTCAACCAGCAAGCAAAACATTTACAAAATTTGGATCGAATTTTTCTTTGGTTGTTATATTTATATTTGTGTATAAAAGCAACTTCTTTCAGTGATAACAGCAACGTAGTATGAAAACAAATTAATATTCACTACACAATTAAGATATTTTTACCATATTTCAGCCACACTTTGTATACTTTATTACTTCAAATGTGTTGACACCTTTTTTTCATCTCATAATTGTTTCCATTTTTCCTTTTTCATAAAGCTTTCGTTTCTGCAAATTACAATACATGGGGCAGACTGTATGTGTGTCGAAAGTCTGATTGCATTGCATAAAAAATTAAACGACACAATTTATAAGAACGTTTTCTAAAAAATTGACCTTCTCTGTACTATTTGGTCACGTTCTAACTTTACTGTCCGTCATCAA
>NCKV01000121.1:0-22932 GCA_003675905.2 Leptotrombidium deliense
AAAGCAAAAAGCAAATTTAATTCATTTAAGAATTAACAATGAGGAATATTTTAAATTTTAAAATTAAAGTTTTCACAAATTTAATTTATTTTTAATGAAAGCATTAAATATATGAAAGGATTAAATTTTCCAAACACAATTTAAATAAAACGTACAAAAAGCATTATGCACTTAAAATTGAAAACCAAGTGAAAAATAAAATTTCATCCGTCGTAAAGTTCAGTTTATTGAAATGTTTGCTTTAAGGAAAACTCGAAAGTGTTAAGTCGAGTGTTCGTGTTTTACAGTGACAAGCATGTAAATTGACAATCCATAAATGATAACCTTTACGTGTACATTGTAAACAAATTGCATATGTCTCTCAAATGTCTGCTTAAATTGAAATTGAAGATGAATTTTAGTAACAATACATTCAACATACATCGTTCTTAAATTTAAAATTGACTGTAAAACCTTCTTGTTTTGACAGGTACAAAGTTAATGAGTTAGTTGTTCAGCATTTTAAACTTTTAAAATAATCAACATGAAACAAAAAAGCGTTTCTCTTTGTATGCAAACGCAGCACTTGCATGAAATAAACAAACGATTTAACAGAATAGAAAGAAATTTAAAACACGTGAAAATAGTGTGTTCAGATCTTGTTGCATATAAATATGTGCAATTGTACATCGAAAAGTGTACATGTCAGCATTGATTGAATATTCGCAAAGCACACATTTTATCTGCATTCATTGCATGTAAACGAAAATACAACATATTTTGTGTGCACAAACACACCAAACACAACATAAACCGAATCAATTTAATGCACATAATAAAAGTTGTTCACAACTTTTCAAAGCCATTGTTTTTGCGAACGTCATTAAAATGTACAACAATACAACGATTAAATTTGAAATGAAAATGTGCATATCTTAACGCTTACAACATTTCGAAACGACAGTGGATTGTAAATTACGTTCTTAAATTACTCGAAACGCTTCTTAAATCCGTGAAATTTTTATTTTTTGTGTTTCAAATTCTAGTAGCAAATGACGTGAAAACGAGTAAAGAAAATATGCCTGAAATGTGTTCCTTTGGCACTTGACAGCGTAAAATGAACACTTTTCATATGTATTCACTGTTCGAATCGCACATACATTTCAATCACTTTTATTTATACGAAATACAAAATGTAAAAATTCAGAAAGCATAGCATTGCTGTTCACATCTCACGGAATTACGTGAAAACAAAATAATATTAAAGCATAAAACAAACGTAAATTTATTTCATGTGTTGCTTTGTGCGTAACTGTGTAAAGTATTACAACAATGCGAGTCAAATCTTGGTGGGTATAAACAGGTGTCCCATGAGGAACAAAATAGTATCACCTACTGTGCGCATTTTGAACAAAGAACCTTATAAGTTATAACCGAACTTAGTGAAGTTGTGTTGCATTTAAAAACGAAAAGTTAAACAGTAAATGCAACATTATTGTGAGGCATGCAACAAATTGTGTAATTTTCGCAAACAATTCCTGTTTTTTTATTATTGCTAGCGAAAACAAAAAACATGTGATTTATGAACTGTTGTGCGTTGCAGATATTGATTGTTCGCCTCTGTATTTCGCTTACACTTTTATAAAGATTAAATAATGAACACGAATCACACAATTTTTAGCTGTAGTAAATGAATTGAAAATTGTGAAGTTTTGAACAAAAGTGAAACCGTAAAGAAACGAATTCAAAAAAGACCGAAAGATCAATAAAGTGGTGAGACTATCTTTCACAATCGCTCGATTACTGTGACAAAAGAACATTTCATATTCAGTCAATGTGGCCATTTCGTTTCTGTTCCATTTTAAACATTTGTTTTACTTTCCATTTCACTTTCATTTTTCACTGAAAAACATGAATATTTTTAAAGCCTGTGTAATTCAGCGGAACACAAGTTTTAATTGAAGCATCGATTTTCAAAAGATCACTTGACTTTTGTCACAGCGTTCGCTAACTTTTGCACTTTTCTCACAAAAAACGAAACCAAACGAAAGTTGCAGGAAGAGCTGCGTTTGCTTTCAGTGACATATAAAAAAGGGATAAAAAACTCGTCGAAACTCATTCTCGAAGATAATGTAACGTTAATCTTTTTTTGCATGCTTTACGATTTCAGAATTAAAGTTTTCAGAATCGAAAATTATGCTTTATACTATTATTGCCCTCAAAGAAATCGACGCAGCTTTTGGTTAGTAAAAGAGTGTAAAAATAATATGAAAACTGTGGAAACGTGGCAATTCGATTTGCGAAGCACACAGAAAGTGTTTGTAAGCTAATTCAACTTTTTCAGTGTTCGTACACTTGCTTCATTGTGCGTTATTAACGGTTAGAAAACAGAATTCCAGGAAGATTGCACACAACGTATTGCGAACGCCTTATTTTCACGCAATTAATGAATGCGTTTAATGTGCCTTTCAATGAATGAGGCACGCGAATCAATATTAAATTTTCGTGTTTCTCTTCTTTTCCTTGTACAACAATTTTGTAACTCGACTTCGATTTTGCGATCGACTCTACGATGTTCTCGTCGCCGCAATGAATTTTGCTTTTTTTCTCATTCGGACTTAGTTTCGATTTCGTTGCACAGAAGCAGCACAACTCTGGTACACATGATTGCGATGTATGCATTAATTCGGTTGCAAATCGTGCTTTTCGTTCATTTCGCAGCTTTGTACATTAAAAAACAAAAAAGCGGAACACTGAAAACAAACGATCGATCGATGTGAAAGGATCGCAAATTTTTCATAAATCACCGACTGTTTCACAGTTGACACATAATTTGCTTTATCTCAGTCGCGCAACGTTTCCATTGAAAACAGTATTTATGGTAAAGTAATTATAATCAGACACAACAAGTGCAGCAAATTGCAATTGAAAAGTGGCGGACATCGCCCAACTCACCGAAGTACATTGGCTAAAGTGTGTCGTCGGTTTCGAAGAGCTCTTCCGACTAAAGCTTGCTGCGCCAGTGACGGTATTCGCGACATTGGCGACGGATTTTCATCCAGTTCCGATTCCATCGAAGAACTTAAATCTGAATGTCGAAATTCCGACATTTCTATACAGTTCCGCAAACACTTCCGATGTTGACACCAATTTTATACCGAAATATGAATACAAAGTTATGCACAGAAAAACGTTTTAGGTTATCGAGTAGAATGTTGTCGATTATGGCCAAATGTTCTTTATCTTCTTTTGCAACAATTACAATAGTTTATGAAGACATTAAAAATGAGCGGGTCTTGAGTGTGTATATTTAAATATGCAATTAGTGAAACCGTTTTCACGGTCGCTTAAAATGAGAAGTTTGTTGGCAAAGAATCACTGATCGCAAGAAAAGAACGCACATATTTATAGAAGTCCAGAATAGAAGACCACAAACGATGCATACACAGCTGTGATGTACAGAATTTATTTTGTTAGTGTTCGTTACTGGCCACAACTTTCTTCAATTCAATAAAAAGGTGCAATTTCAGAGAAACGCGGAATACAAATTTTGCGGTGACAATTAGTGATGCAATGAACGCGAGAAGAGACTTGAGGTGCTGTGACGAGGCGTTTCGCAAAAGCGTTAATTCACGGAAATTAAGTTGTGCAAAATTCGAATGTTTTCTTTACTTTTCGACGCAACGAATGCATGAACAGTTGAGAGTAAAAAACGAAAATATTCGCGAATTTGAGAGACGACATATACTTTACTGACAATCACTTGCAAAATGCAAAGAAATTGAAGTGTTAATTACGGAAAAGCAACATTGATTCATAGTCACTGCTGTTGTTTCACATCGTTTATACATAAAAAATGAGAAATACAATTTCACACATCCATTGCCACACAAGTGTAACGCTTTTATATCGCAGTCATCAATTCGCTAATTAGGTTTCGTTGTATTCATTTTCATTCACTTTCACTAATATTAATGTTAAAAGATGCGTTCAATTATAAATACAAATTCTGTTTTAACAGTCCAGCGTTGATTCGCGAATTAACAGAAAGCACGCAAATTGTTTAATAACTGTGAAGCACTTAATTCCAGTTGTTTTTTCGAAAACGATCACAAGCGGCACTCGAAGCTCACACGAAGTCAGTGATCAGAGAAGTGATCTATTCTCGTGATTGTTGTCATTCGACGAGAAAAACAGTGGAAACAGTCGCTTGGAAACTAACCACTCTTTACGAACGACTCCGCTGAAATCGCACGGAAAGCTTGGTGACAAACGGTAAAGTAAAGAAAAGTACCACAACGAAACAGTTCATGTTTTGCAGTTGTGTTCACTCGCAGCGATTGAAAGACGAGCAAAGCATCGCAACTGTTCTTCGCATTTACTGTTCACGCAATGAATGCATCTCAGCGTTCGATGTTTTCACTCGATGTCTGCTCTCGCAGTCGTTGCGTTCCGTGTGTGCAGTTGCGTCAACTTTCAGGCCTCAATTATGAACACTGCGCTTAATTGCTTCTCTGGCTGTTGCCTTTCGAAATTAATTTTTTTATTAAAAAAACACAACGCACGTTGATTTAGTTTTTCTATGAATATTCCTTGAACCTGTTCCAATAACCGATTATTTGCGAACTTTCAATGAGAAGATATTTTATACCACAAAAAGTACGTTTCACCAGTTTCACTGTTCGCATGCAAACATCGTTTATTGCATTATTTCAATGTCAGAGAGAAAACATTATTTGCACACTCTTTTTTATTACATGCACATTGCTGTTCCCTTCACTACTTTTTTTAATTCAGTCTTTTCCTGCAATCCTGCAATTATTTGCATCATTTCGTATATGCCGTTCTTTTAATCACTTTTGGTTGTTTCGTAATTTCAAGCAATTACATAAAAACGACAACATTTAACTTGCACCCATTTGCAGTGTAAATCAAATTGAGTCTTATTTTCGATGCAATTTCTTTCATTTGTTTTGCATTCAATTTCCTGCTGATTTGAACGTTGCAAACACTGTTAATACACAGCTTTCCTCAATAAATTTGCGATCATTAAAATAAGCGTCTATCGTTGAATAACAAGCGAAGTGTGCGAAACGCTTTCAGAAATCATTTTCTTTCTTTCTGTTTGCTCACTAAATTTGAAAACATTTTAAATACGAAGACTGCAAATGTCGCAAATCTTGTGCAAAGTAACATTTTTTCGGAGACAGAAAGGATTAAAGGAGAAACATTCGATTCTGCGGCAACGAGTCGAGTTCTCGCCGCACAGCAATCGCGTTGAAATATCTACCATTCTGCAAATTGGGTGACAATTTGCGAGAAAACTGTGCGCTAATCGCAAAGCAATCAGCAGAAAAATTCACCGTGAAAATTGAGTGCCGAGAAAGAATATGCAATCGCATTTACATTTCGATTGTGTTTCGGAGCAGTAAACTTTAATGTGGATACTTATAATGAGCGCAAGGAACAATATGAACATTTCTGTTCTTCAAAACTGATGAACCAATACTTGAGGCCGTTTTCTTTTCATGAAATGAATATTACCAGATTTATTCGCAATATTAGAATTGAGCTCTTGAATGTTTGCAGTTTTTCATTCGCTTTCAGTTGCCTTTGTATCAGTCAAGTTTAGAACGCGCAGCTAGCGTAAAGTGTGTAACGTCGACGTTTCATATTGATTTTTAGTGTCGACGAACAATTTCGTGTAACACCCAAACAGAGACCAATTACACGTTCATTGAAACCATTCTCTTCACTTTTGTCTTTTAATTCGCAATTTCAAGCAATTTTCTTACTAGCTTATTTTTATTCCGCTTTCGGAATTCGTTTTAACAGTCGTTTTGGTAAATTGAACATATTGTATTTTAGTTAATTATGTGCCACAATTTTCTCAATTGACATCATTTTGATAAACATTTACAATAAATTTCTGACATAAAAATATTTGCGAAATATTTTGAATCAAAGAAATATTTGTTTGTTTCAATCATTTCTGAAATCAATGTATTCAAGTTGCAATGTTATATAATAAATGATGCTGGTGAAAAAATAATTTATATTTATAACGCACCGTTTTTTACAGTTATTTTTGAATGAAATATAAGTTACCACGTTTTTTATAACTCAAAATATTTCACTGCAAATTATGCATATGTGCGGATTCAATTTCAAAGATTCTTTTTTGTGAAGCAAAGCTCGGTCAATGACCCTCACGCAGAATATTTTGTTTTGCAATCACCAATTATTTCATCGTCCATCAGATTCATAAAGCGTTTCATGTTTCTTTGTTTATCACAAATGCATTCGTTTATACTCACAAATTTAATGCATGTGTGCACAGTGCACTCAATTTATATGGATTGCTGACTCTTTTTGAAATCTTTATTGGGTAACAGTTTCTGTAATTTTTAATAACGTACAATGTATAATGAGAAGATATTCGTGTGGTGCAATGACAGATGTAACAATGGCACAATAAAGCGAAACAATATCATGTAACTTGAGACGTATTTTGTAAACACCTACTCGTACTCTAATCTCTTTGGTTTTATTTGTTTCCTCACAATGTTGAAGAAAAATTATTATGAAATCAAATTTATTTTTAGATTAATAAGCGATTTAAAAGCTATATTTATGCAAAATTGAGTAAAGTAAATGAAATTTTCCTTCAAGTCAAATGCAAATTAGTTGCTGCTTGTGATGTTGATGAATACACTTGAATCGAAGTAAATCAAATTATATAATAAAAGGTACACAATCAATATACACTCAAAGACTAATTTGATTATTGCAAAGAGGAATGTCGTGTTCGCAATTGTCTTTTGCGAACTTTGTATCAGGCTAATTGTTTATTTGAAGAGAGCCGAATCGCGTCATTTGGATACTTTCACATGGTTTGCACTCACAATAATTACAGTTATAAATGATTTATAAATAAGAAATGTTTGGAAACGAAAGACTGCAAAACAGTGAAATTCGCGTTTCACATTTGAAGTAAATAATTTAAACGAAAATAAACGAGTGTAGAAATGCAAAATACGTGTTACAGAAAATGTTGCATTTTTGAAGAAAACAATCGGTGTTATTCACCAGAAGCCCTTTTTACCCAGAACGACACTTAACACAAATCGATTTATTGTAACAAATTGCGTCACTAGTTCAGCATCAAATGCTACTGTGAGATGTTTTTGCTTTCAAATTACGATTTTGTGTATAAGTTGCAAACGATTCGTTTGCGTACAACTACTCTGAAGGAGTAACTGATGACACAAACACATTCTAATGTTCAGTGAGAAAATTTCCGGTTGAATTGTACTGTGTGAAATGACAGTGCAGCATTTAATCTCTAACTGCCAAACTATTTTTAGACACAATTTCTATTCGCTTCGTCTTATAATGCAATGAAACTAAAAGTATGATTTACACAAATTTTAGTTCCGAGTGATAAAATTCCAAGTGATTTATCTTTGTTGTTGGACTGGAATCGTACATTAAATACGTACGACGCATCAAAGAATTTGTCGTTGCAAAAGTTAATAACATTGATACAATCAACAAATACTTCACTGAATCATTGTATTGAAAAGCAATTCATCAACAAAAACGAAGAATGACGGATATTCAACTGTTATTAATTGTGAAACTCTTCAAATATCCGTTTCTTCAGAAACCTGAATACTTTACGTAATCATGTAAATATGTAATGTTTTCCTGAAGAATAATCAAACGCATGTCTACTGAATTACATTTCTAGCATTACGAAGCTATATAGCTTAGTTTATACAAAGTCTGTAATTATAAGAAAAAACAATGATAAATCTCAGGAATTACAATATTATAATTATCAGGAATTCTATTCGCGACTTGTTGCGCAAACAAAATTTGCAACGTTGGTGAAAGAGATCATTAAACCCTACTAATCATAACACAGCAAACATTTAAACCACTGTTAATACATTGGAACTTAAACCGATAACTGTGGGGTGCGTAAAGATAAGTGAGTGTAGGGAATTAATTCTGTTACAAAACAAACATGTAAAATTGAACGCAAACTTTTCAATGTAAAAGAGCACACATTATTGCCTTAATTTTTACTCAAGATACTACAAACTGATTTGATGACTTACAATCGATCTTTATTCTTACGAAATTACAAAATTTTTCACACTGATTCTGTGGAAATTAGTGTAATCCACAGTTTGCTTTCGAGAATATCACACTGCGTCTAAATCACAGTAAGTGTCCTTCATTTAAGATAATTTTAATTTTCACCGCTTCGAAAATGTATGCTTTGAGTGTAACATACAGAAATGAGTCGCAATTGAGATATATGACTGTTTCAAACTAAGAAAAAAGGAACGCGACTCTTTATTGATTCGTGTATCAAAATATGAATTCAAAGTAAAGATAAACGATTAGAAAAATGGATCGGACCGTAATATGAAATTATCTCTAAAACTAGTCCCAGGATTCTTCGGCTTCTCCAGTCGGTGCAGCAGCAGGAGTTGAACTCCAATCATCATTGGATGAAGTGTGCGAATTGAATGTCTTTTGACCCTAAAGTTCAGAATTTATTAATAATTCATATTTACCGGATTGGCAAGCAAACCTTTCTAATGTCCGTTCCGCCGAAATCAGTACGAGCAGCAGGTGCGTAACTTCCTTCTCCCTCTTCCGAAAGCCATTCGGGTACCTGTTGTTGCGCACCCTGCAAAATTTTGACTAAAGATTTAGCCAATGGTCTATCAACTGATGGATCATAAAAACTGGTTGATTTGCCAACATTGCCGACACGACCTGTTCTACCAATTCTATGAACATAATCATCAATTTCTTTCGGCAAATCGTAATTGATGACGTGACGAACATCTTTTATGTCAAGCCCTCGCGAAGCAACGGATGTGGCCACCAATATTGGCATTCGACCTGTTTTGAAATCAATTAAAGCTTCTTCTCTCTGTCGTTGGAATCTGTCGCCGTGAATGCTCGTTGCTTTGTAACTTGACTGTGATAAAAATGACGCTAAGAAATCGGCGGTCTTCTTCTGTTCAACAAAAATCATGGTTCTGTCTTTAATGTCAGTACTGCCTAAAAGTTCTGTTAATTTTTGCCGTTTTTCATACTTTTCGACTTTCATTACACTTTGATCGACATCTGTATTCGCTGCACCAACTATACCAACTGTTAAAAACACGTAATCATCGCTTAAAAACTCAGCAGCCAATCTTTGCACTTCATCCGGAAATGTTGCACTAAACATTAACGTTTGCCTTTTTCCTTTTTCTGGCATTGAATTATCCGAAACCATCTTCCGAACCTCAGGAATGAATCCCTGATCAATCATTCTATCGGCTTCGTCAAGAATCAAGAATTTAAGATGATCAAAGCTTATTTTTCCTTTCGTTAGAAAATCATTTAGTCGGCCAGGAGTTGCGACCAGGATGTGTGTTCCTCTTGAAATTTGAGCTAATTGATGTCCTGCAGAAGTACCACCGTATATAATCTGCGGCTTAACAATGCTGCCCTTTGTAAATTTAAATGCTTCGCCATAAATTTGAAGTGCCAACTCTCGAGTTGGAGAAATTACAACGCAAACTGGAGATTGAACAGATTGACCATACATCGAAGGAAGCTCTTTATCTCGAAGCATGTCTTGAATGATTGGTAATAGAAACGCAGCTGTTTTTCCAGAACCAGTTTGTGCACAAGCCATCAAATCCTTCTTTGCTAAAACAATCGGAATTCCGTATTTTTGAACTGGCGTTGGTCTTGTGTAGTGACATTTCTCAATGGCTCCCAACAACGTCTCACTGTCGATTGCATCGGTGAAAGCAGTGAGCGGTTTTCCATCAAAACCTGTTACATTAACAGGAATCTTATCATAGCGATCAAAGTTGATGCCACTGGTAATTGTATCGTAAATAGATTCATCATCTTCTCTCAGATCTTCATTTTTATAGGCCGGAGGTCGAGGTTTTCCATCTTCTCCGAGAACTTCTTCTTGACAATCCGCTGCTTTGTGGCCTTCTTTCCCACATCTTCGACAACCACTTCCTCCTCCGCCGCCGCGAGGTTTAGATTCCGATGCAGTTGCATCAGTTGTATCCCAACTAGTTCCCCACGCGTTACCGTCTGACGCATCACCGTTTGTATCACCTCCATTTCGAGGTTCACGAGGTTCTCGAGGTTTACGAGGTTCCGTACAATCTCTCGAAGTGTGTCCAGGCTGTTGGCAATTATAGCACTTGCGATCTGATGAGCCAGATTCGGTGCACTCTCTCGACATATGTCCTTCTTTACCGCATTTGTGACACTCCATTCTACGTGGCTCGGTACAATCTCTCGACATGTGTCCCTCCTTCTTGCAATTGTTACAAGTCCTAGGAGCTCGTTCTTTTCTCGGTTCCGGACAATCCCTCGAGTTGTGACCCTCCTGATCACAGTTAAAGCACTTACGAGGTCCTCCACCACCACTTCCAGCATTTGGACATTCTCTCGACATATGACCACTTTGCTGACATTTGAAACATGTTTTACCACCTCCACCTGAACCTCGTCCCATCGGTTTTCTAGACTCAGAACTGCCGCCCCAAGAATTACCTCCATCGGTCCAATCATCACCAGCTGCACCATTACTCGCACCGTTGTTTGTTGTGTTGTTGGAAGCAGACCAATCATCACCCCAATCATCAGCAACCGCAGCTTTACTCATACTTTCGGTAACCTGTGAAGTCTGAGCAAATTTGTGAAACTAAAGAATTATACACAGACAACTCACAGTGGTAGACGGGGACTCATCCCAGTCGTCAGACATGTTTAAATAAACGGTTTTTAATAGAACTGAAAGAAATCGAACAACAAACTCGACACCGAATTCGAAAGAGTTGCAAACGAAATGGAAGCGTTTGCGTTGAAATAGTTTCTTTTGTAGCGAATATCACGTGTGACACGACAGCGAATCACAATTGGCGCAACGATCCGCAAAAATGAGCGGCAAACGCTATCGATACGCTATTCGAGACTGTTTCGTAAAGAGAGGCGTGACTTGTATGGCGCGAAGTCGGCAACTAAATGATAAGATTGAATACGCGATATACTTGTAACTTGTTTGAATGCACTTTTATTAATTTACACTAAAATTGGTGACAAAATATAGTTAACAAAAAACTATAATAAATGCAGATGTATACGCTAATCACATCAGTGAACAGTAATGCAATAGCAAATAAAACCTTTTTTAATGGAAAATAATTGAGCTGAATCAATCACAGAAACAATAAAAAGATTGCACACACAACTAAATTCATCGTCTGTAAGCCCTTGAAACGAAAAGACAGATTCGGCGATCAAATACGAAGCAACCAAAGCGACACCAAATCTGCGCTGCGATTAAAAAAGTGTTCATAAATCGATGAGATGAAGTCAACGTTAATAAAGTATAAAATTATGCTTCTTGACTTTCTTCATTGACCAGAACTATTATTTGGCTTCGATTCGAATTTTCGGACTTGACAGTGATTATCGCAAACAGATGAAAAGTCGCTCCAAAGTTGCTGTGATGAGCAACACTCGTTGATAAATATTTACTTCGACAGTAATAAATTATGCATTCTTAAAGAATAAGTGCTCTTTGTTGATCACAGAACAAAAACTGAAACTGATCAATCATCGTTTGTACAAACTGCTCCAAATGCGGTCTCATTCTTTCAAACATTAGCATATCGTTAAATTCGAAGGGTAATAATGTCGGCCACCAACAAATCGCTAAATTCTTACTATCCATGCTATTTAAACGACTATTTTCAGTTACTCTGTAAATGTAATACGTGAGTGACATCTCAAACCACACAGCATACCTGACAAAGTGATGAAACACAAACTTGAGTACTTCAAAATTAATAGAAGGCAATTTCCTTAATAAATTGCTGAGAGCGACAAGTCTCATATTTCTGTCGTGTACATTGCCGGCGACATCAGTCAATTCATCCATTAACTGCGGTGGTATTAAAGGCGGAAGTCTTTTCGAAAAGAAGTCCTTCAATGCGGTGGCAACAGCGTTCACTGGAATATCTAGCTCCTTTATGGATACGTTTGGGTCTGTAACCATAAATTTCTCTATTTAATTACTATACAACTATAAAACAATAAATACCCTCATCGAACTTCTGGAAAAGCAAATCAACGTGTGCTCTGTTTCCAGGGACACGATATATGCCTTCAGAATCCAAACCCTCTTCT
This sequence comes from Leptotrombidium deliense, assembly GCA_003675905.2. Taxonomy (NCBI): domain Eukaryota; kingdom Metazoa; phylum Arthropoda; class Arachnida; order Trombidiformes; family Trombiculidae; genus Leptotrombidium; species Leptotrombidium deliense. The sequence continues at coordinate 12,217 of NCKV01000121.1, forward strand.
TCAATAAAATGAATGCACTTCTCGACAAATAAAGGCGTTGAGTTACTTTCGGATTGTATAAATTCTTCCAAAGATGGTCCATATTGTGCTGCATTGCCTTTACTTTTCTTTTTCTTCTTTTCTGCATTTCTCCTTTGTCTTTCTTCTTCTTTAAGCCGTCTTTTTTCCGATTTCTCGTCCTCACGTGACTTCTTCTTTTCCTTTTTCGAAACTTTATCACTTTCATTAATGAACGACGACGATTTGCTTTTTAAAACTGTTTCCAATTGGCGCATAGCTGCTTCTCGTGGAGACGATAATTCGTAGTCATCGTCATTCACTGCTTGAAGACACGACAATGTTTCGATTCTTAATTTTGCTAAAAGTTAATGAAATTTAAATTAGACTATGAAATGAAGAAAAGAAATGTCGAAAATGAAGAATCAGCAAAATCTATGACTTACATGAAGAGGCTGAATATGAAAGTTGAGATTCAGGACAGAAAGCACTTTCGGACACACGGTTATTAGGGGGGCTATGTGGTGAACTCAAATTTGTATCAGGAACAGAATGAGATTGTAGCGGCTTAGTGCGCCTTCTCAATTGGAAAGATCGCTTTTTGCCCTTAGAATGCTGTTCAGCGACGCTCGGGTTAATGCCTAAATCGGCTGTTTCGTCTTCATTTGACATATCACTTCCCGAATGATCAGCCCTCGCTGATAGCGTAGTTAGTGGAAAGAATGAAAGTAAAGAGTCTAATAAAGTGAGGTCAGTTACCTTGTTCTAATAGACCAACAGTGTTGTTGGATGCGTTCAATGCTTTTTGGTGTGTCGTTGTGCTACTGCTGCTTCCACTGCTATAATGACTCGCAGTAAACTGAGGCCCACTTTCGAATGATGGTAACTTTGGAGGTGCAACTGGAATTCCACGTTTCCTTCGCACCTTTTTGTGTGGTGTCTGCTTTCTTGAAACTCTATTATAGGGATCTCTCTGCCTTCTTTCCATAGAACTCCAATCGCTGTCGGAATCACTTCCTATTAAAATAAACATTGCAATTTGACGTCATTTGAACTAAATATATAGAAAAATAAAATAGCATTTTGATACCCGCAGTGAAGAAACAGTATTGAATCGTGTAGGATGATTGAATACTTTTAACAACTGTTAACTCCACATTGTGTATCAAACATCGCTGTTTTCTTTGCAGCTTGACTCGTATTACCCGCGTAAATACCTTTATCAACAAGAACGTCTTTATTTTTATGTGATCTAATTTTAGGAATTTTAGATTCAGACATAGAGTTCTCCAAAACTCCAAACGGATATTCGTGACGATCACCAAAAATTGAGTCCTGTACAGAATACAATAATAGTATATACATTACGCAAGAATCAATATTACCCTAACTTGAGTATATTCCGGAGGAAGATCTGCGGTTTCTGGAGTTGCTAAAGGAGCGTGAACTTTTGAAAGAGGTAATTTAGGCTTCAAACTTAATCTTCCAACAGCACTGGTAATGTTATCGTATTGTTTGATATTCAGCTTTCCGGGCTATTCATGAAAAGTGTGAGTCTTATGGTAAATGAAGCAACAATACTTTTAATTTTCCTGGCTTTGGTTTTATGGGTGGCGGCATTTTTTGGCCACCAGTTTGATACGCGTGATACATTTCGTTATCCAGCCACTCAGCACTGGGTCGCATGTTTCTCTCGTAGCTTCGATTTTCAGCCCACGCTACTGAAGAAAGGAAAAATTAGTTAAACAAACACACAACGGAAAATGACAAGCACCTGAATCACGCGTAATTACTTCCTGCGGACTGCCGTCTGCTTTAATTGAAAAGAGAAGTAGATTAATTTTAATTCAGTGGTTACATATTTCTTGTTAAACCGCGGCAATTAATAAGCCCGAGTTTGGTCTAGTGGTTATCGACTACTAACTAGTATATGGCACACATTTACTCACTTTCAACTGAACGTCCGAAAACACCAGAAACACGAGAGAAAGACACTAAATGCGCATTGAAAGAGAAAGTAGAAAAAATGCAGCAATGAAACAGAAAGGCAATGCATGCGACAGGAAATTGTTAAAGAGGAAACTAGTCTACAATTGCATAAACAGTTGATTGAGTTGGATATAAATGTAGTGATGTGAGTTCAGTGAATGCGTAAATAATATTCAGTATACCCTCATCGAAGCTTCTTTGAACGGGCAAATTACCAGAAGTAGGCAAAGAAGGCGCTTTTCGCAAACGAGACGACGGATAGTCAGGAGGTGCAGGCTCTGGAGGTGGTGGATACGCTCCATAACCTTGCGGAAAATAGTTATAGTCTCTCATTTACAAAGTTAGTAATCACCACTGAATCCTGAAGAAACAGTGTCGTCGTCATCCTCATCACTGATATCATCAGAAACGTCAACATCGTCATGTAACCTGGATCCGTGACGCGACGATATCGTCGCCGGACAAATACTGCCCGATTTCAAGCTATTAGACTTCTTTACATGATAATCGTGAAGAGAAGCGAAAGATTTGTCGGATGCCAAAGCTGACGACCGCCGTCTGCCAGTGGCGTACAGTGAAGCAGAAGGACGCGATGAGTTGGAGATCATCGACGAAAGAGTAGGAAGAGGTCTGTGATGCAGAGGAACGCGAGGAGAAAAGTGGTTCAGGTACGATGGTGGTGGGGACGCCGTTCGCGTGTATGGAGGGGGTGCAAAAGCAGTGTCATGTCTTGGAGGGAGCGAAGGCAGAGGCTCTGAAGGAGGCTCTTTCGGAAGGGGAGGAAGAGGCCTGTCGAGCGACTCTGAACTCGCAAATGATTGTCGGTACAAATCTGGTGATAACAGCGAATGTAGTGAATTACCCTAAACACAAATCAGAAAACAACTCACCGGTCTGTAGACTTCTTCTATTCTTAATTTGACTTGGTTTCAACAGGTGCTCGCCACCGTTTTCCTTACTGAAGACACTCGCATAAATCTCGCTGTCATCACTCGGACTCAGCGGCACTCGTTCACCGTAATTGTTGATTGGAGATTGAGGGTCTTCATTGTCAGAACGACGATCGGATGGAAGCTGTTCGTAGATTCCTTCGGAATCCGCACCGTCGTCAACGGAACCGCTGTGAATATTGAAAGACTCTTGTCGCGACGGAACGGGGGGAGGCAGCGGTGTTCTACGTTCTAACGAGTAATCCGAATCGTCCATTTCAAAGGCTTTTTCAATCTGAGGCTTTCTATCCAAAGCTTCCGTGAGAAATTCATCCATAAAATTTGTTTTCTGTTGAAAACCCGAAACGGATGCGAAGTGTGCTTGTAACTTTTCTGCAATTGTGTTGCCTTCAGTTATTAAGTGATGGGATAAGTCTTGGTTTGAGTCGTGAATATTGGAGTTGCCATCGCAAACTGCCAGTATTTGTGTTGGAGTATTTGGGATGTTATTGGTAAAAGCACTCAAAGTAGCTAAAGATGCCTTTCTCTTCGCAGAGTACACTAGAATGAATCCGTGCAGGAGTTCGTCTCTAAATGCATGTGCGCCGTGGTATGAAGTGATTATTACTTTAATATATCGCTTTTGTTCGCAAACGATCATATGCAGAGTAATCGCATCTTGTGCTGTAACGAAGCATTGCTGATGACAATAGAACGGACTCATCACTAAGTCTACAGTGTATGCATCGCCACAAAATAAACACATTAATATAGAAAGATCTGGATTCAGCGATTGCTGCGGTAGAGACTGGTATATCTGAATCAATCCAACTCTGCGTTGTATATTTTCCACTAAAGCTTTCAAGGCACCACTAAGACATTCTTCGTCGAAACGAGTTCCCGCGGAAACATCTAAATTAGTGACGTCCATGAACGGGCACTGTAAACTTTTGGCACGATTCTGTCCCTCCTCACGTAAAAATATAATATCCTTCTCATTTATGTTCGAATCGGCGGCAAACAGGAGCACAATTGGCAAACCATGAAATGGAAGTCGATCTTCTTGCTCCAAATTCGATAGCAAAGTTTTCTCGAACGAATCACGAACGTATTCCAGAGTTTGATGATTTGAGTAAACACAAAAACATCCTTGAGGTACGAAATCAGTCGTTCGGAATGAGTTTTGAGGCAAATCTACGTCGCCATCAATAATTCTGAAATCTAATGTGTAGCGCACTTTATCCATTTCGAATGACTGATTAACTCTCTGTAAAAAACAATAGTTACTCAGCACGTCTACAGACGGTTGTCATTACCTTAACAGCAGTGGCGAGTTCTTCACCCAAACCTCCAGAGCCCAATAGAACAATGTTGAGATGATTACTTTCAGAATCAGAAAACCATTGAGTATTGCGGGCAAACGAAGAACGTCTAAAGAATGATTCTGTTAACATAATCATTGCAGCAATTTGCAACAAACCTGGCTTTTGCAGAAAGCGACTTCTCGATTAGCAGATCCATGCAATTAGGAAAAGCAGGACAGTGTTCACGAATTGGACCGTGAATAAAGCCGAGATGGCGAAGCAACATTAGCGTTCTATCCTGTTCTAATCTGTCTAACGCTTTGTACCTAATAATCAGCTCATTAATTATGTGCACTGTACTCACATTAAATCTCACCTAAAGTCCTCTTGCATCGCTTCAGTGATTTTAAATATGTCGTCCTGCGTTATGACACTTCCAGGACCTAAACTAGCGTAGTGATAGAAAAGCTCAGAGTGCTCCAGAAGCAGTTCTTGAAAATTAAGTTTGGCACGCTCAGTAATATCACGCTGATGTTCGCTGTAAATTTCTTGCAAGTCTTGTTCACTAAGAGATTCATAACAATCGCGACCCATGAACAAAACGCGTACTTCGTTAAACGATTTTCCCGGAGAAACGTAGCCTGTTTCTTGCAGTAAATGTTTAAACTCAACTCTCATATCTTTCCGTCGTTCTTCACTTTCAAGATTACTCCTGTGATCAAGAAAACATTGTTCCGCTTCTTGAGTATCTAACAAATCAAACGGTATCCTGTTCTCCGGGTTTTCGCCGAGATCAGCTTCTTGCCAAGTTTGGTCAGCGTTGAACACAAAGTAATTATCGAACTCTTCGTGGTTTCTTAGTCTACCTTTAACACTATCCCAATCATCATTTTCACCAATGCTTTCTAAGTCAGGCAATAGGTCTGCAAACAGTTCTGGCAAAACGCGAATGTACATTTGCATTTTTCTTGCGACATATTCTTCTTTTAGTTTTCTGAGATGACGATTGAAAGTTGTATATGCAGCATTTTGTCCAAACAAGTCGCAGTAATTATGAAATTCGTGATTTTGCGACAACTTTTTATACGCGGAATTCCATAAGGCTCTGTAATCAGTCACCTGATTACGAATCAAAATTTGGTAAGCATCCGTTGCACAGTCTAGAACTTCTTTGCGACTCCTCAGAGAATCAAAATAAGGAGTCGTTTTTGCTTTTCCGCGCGCCCTGTCTAGCATTTGAGCACAGGCAATGAACGGCAAGTCGACGTTGACATTTTCGTGAGCTGATGTTTCGAAGAATGGAATGCTTCCTTTGTATTCCTTTCTGTTTACAAGTTTCTCCACTTCTCTAACGTAAAACTCAATGCACTCATCGTGTTTTGTCGTCGCCAATACTACTGGTTTTTTTGTCTTAATTAGATTATTAAGTATAACAGCGGTGTACTCAATGGCTTTGTCGAGTGTTCGTCCCGGAACTTCACTCACATCAAACACACACACGAATCCATCAACGTTAAACCTGCCATCAGGAAGATATTTTTGTTCGTATTCCTTTTCGATTCCTAATTGATTTTTACAAATGTACATTAACTTCTCAGCAGAACAAAGTCTCGTTGCTGCACATCTCTTAAAGTAAGGTTCAGTTTTACCACTCTTAAATGGCTGAAAGCACGAATCATCGATGAACTCGGTTTGTTCAATAATACTAAACTGAAGCTCAATGCCTTCATCTGTAATTTTGCTTGTCTCGCCCCAATACAACCAATGTTCGTTGTTCACTACTCTCCCACTAAAATCTGTCTGACTGAGAACAGAAATATGATCCACGTAATAATCATCCGCCAAAGGTTTAACAAATCGGTTGCAAAGACATGATTTTCCAATTCCAGTGGACCCCTTTTCCTTTTCCGAACCAGAAAGGCCGACAACGGCAATGTTGATTGTCTTCTGATGCATTTCGCTCTTTTTGGCCATCTTCTTCAGAGTCCATGACGAAGAAGATGGCTTCGTCGAGTAAGTCTCGTAGCCCGCCAATGTTATGCTGCTCTGATCACACACTTACGCACCAATGAACCGAAATAATTGCAGACGATTCGATGATTCGAAGCACGTTAAATATTCATCGTTTCTCGTTTATTCTTCACTTTTCTTGAAAGAGTCGACACTGCTTTTGTGAGAATAAATCGAGCTTACAAAGGATGCGGGGTGAAGACATGTCACCGATTCATTTTCAATGCAAGTACACCTACAATGAGATGGAATTAAACTCAGTTCATTCCCGGCTAACACGGAAAGGTAATTATTCAACATTTGCGCAATCAATTCGCAATCGAATGAAACTCTTGTTTTAAAAAACGATAGAAAGTTGTCATGGAAACGTGAGGACAGCAAGTGTTGCAAGTGATGAGCAGATGAGGAGGAACACAGAGAACACTCCGTAAAGACTCGCTTTTCAATTCGACATTCAAATTAAGAGAACTGCGAACCGTCAACAAAGCATAAGAAACAGGAAAGAAACGTTCGCCTCCACACTAATCACCGTCAAAGCGAACAATTCATTGAATCATTTGAATAAGTAGACTACACTCGTTTACTTTGCTTTCAGCAATCACACAACAAAAACATGGTTTACTTTCGAGGATACAAGCAAACAAAACGAAATTGGCTCAATTCACAATCGATGTCTATTCATTTGCAGTTGTTCATTAAACCAAAATACGCAACAAACAGTTGGACAAAACACGACCGTTTCGAGAAACAAGAGGTCAACAGTGAAGTTCGATTGCCAGTGAACATCTGAAGTCGGCTGAAACGAGTGTGTAACAAAAATGAAGAGGTTGCACAAAATGTCAATAACTATACGTGAAAAGTCATAAATATGAGCAAATTTTATGTAACATAAAGAAGATAAATTGTCAGTTAAAGAATGTTTCGTTTTTCGTTCGGCTTTCTCAAACAAAAAGTGGATTAAAAAATAGGAAAAATGTCGATAAAAAACATTTACAGTATTATACACATAAGAATGCTTTTCTCTGGACACGACTACGACTTAAAACGTCTATTCGACTACAACTTATTTTAGGAAAATCATTACCGTGAGCTTCACAAACGACATTCAAGGTAATTTTTACGAACAATTTTTGGTGATAAATTTACTTTCCGAATAAAAGATTAGTTTCATTCACTGCGAAAACAAATTAGCGGTACAGAAATTATCTGCAAACAAAGCAAATAATAAATATCACTTAAAAGATTGAAGTGAGAGCCATTTGTAGTTTGCATAATAAGTGTATTTCTCAAAGTATGAGCGCTCGAGTTTCATTTCAATTCCTATTTTAAACATTTAACGGTGAAACGAGCACATAATTGAAAAGTATGACATTTTACAACAAACATTTGCTTCACTTCTTTTGTCTTCTACAGTGTGTTCAACAAACAGACAGACAGTGTTTGAAAAGAAGATGCTCTTCACTCACTAACACAACTTCTGCTGCGAATTGATGATGTAGACGCTGTAACACAATAGTTTGCAATGTATTCGTCTAAATTGAAGTTCACACAAAACTCACCAATAATTTGAATTCTTTACTTGCAACGAAAACAATAAAAGCAAACGATTCAATCGTAGTTCCGATCAGACAAATGTTTACAGTCAGAAGATTGAAATAATTTATGCACTTTGAATGAACATTCGATCACCGGCAAATCGTGACTCGATAAAAGCTTCACTCGCTTTCATAATTCATTAATGGATATTCGAAGTATTCGCTGTGAAACACGAACATAATTGAAAAGAGTGTTAATTGTGAGAAATGTTGTCATTTTCGAACACTATTTATAATAATTACGAAAGAGTAACACAAATGTGGCAGTGCAATGCATCACTTGCTGGATAAATGAAACTAGTGAATTACGATTGTTTGTTTTGAAAAAAGAAGAAAAGATTGCTTTCGAGAATAAAGGTAAAAATGATTAAAGAATCGATTTAATTCAATGGTTTCGAATGCTTGTCGTCGAATAAAAAAAGTTTACAAATGATTTAACACACGAATTCGGTGTTTATTTGAACACACAAAACCAAAGCTATAAAATGACAAGTATCACAAGCTTGAATAAATTACGTTTCATTTCGATCTCGAAATTGATTTCAAAGTTCACTTGTTTAGTTCACTGTCAGATGCGAACAGAAGCGAATTGTAACGAGAAAGAAAAAGCATGTCACACGTTTTATTTAATAGGCAAAATAGAGAAAGAAATTGTCGGCAAGTGAGATGGAATCAGTCTGCAAACGCATCTCGAGGCAAATGAAACACAATTGAGAATCGATTGTATCACGAATCAAGGATCAACGATCGAATTCAGGTATTACTCGAAAGTTAGTTACAGGAATAAACGAAATCATATTTGACTGCATTGTGTACATTATAGGTTCAAGAAAAATATCGATTGCAACGCGAAATCAGACGAAAGGAACCACGAGGAAAGCAATGAAAGGTGTTACGCACAAAAATCACATTGCGAAACAATTACTCAATCTCTTACAATCATTATTTAAACCATCGAACACGTCAAATCTAAAACAGCTGAACATTTTCAAATGGTCTGATTACATTTTGGGTGAAAATAATTTCGCAAAAATTGATCGAGACACTGAGAAATCGTTAACTGAAATTACTGATGAAAAGTGGAAAACAAGCATAAAATGTGAACACAATTCGCCGTTCAATGTATACTTATTTGCATTTACATAAATATGATTCTCAGAAAACGCTTACTTCGTAACAGATTCATTTTTGCGACAGTGACAAGTGAAGTATCCTACTCAACTAGGAAAAATATACATTCGAAATATAAGCAAATATGTTAAAAATATTTGCGTAAAAAAATCGGAGCAATATTCAATGTATAAAACACCACGCCTTTCAAAGAACATTGAACGTACCTGAACAGATGAATAAAAGTGAAGTGTTTGTGGCTCACGTTTAAAAATCTCACTTCGATCGTTGTTCACAAAGCAGAGTCGGAAAAAAGTTAAAATTGAGACTCGTGAACATTGAATTTACAAAAAACGACGTTTCGCTCGAACACTGCAAACATTCATTTTCCAAGTTTAGGGTTTGCATCAACATTACGACTGCTTGCGATAACTGCGAACGGGACCCGAATTCGAATGTTTACACGCACTTTAATTCGCCGAATATCCAATTTTCCACAATAAATATTTTTCAAAACAATTCACTGCACAATCAATATCGTAAAAACAATAAAACGCATGTTTTATCTAAACGCAATCACACGTTTTTGTGAAGCAATTAAAAATGACGAAATGTGGTCAGTGACGTTTCCAATCGTCTCCCGTTTTTGGTTGCGTTGCGAGACTTGTTTTTCGAAACTTTGCCGAACACACACTAAACATGTATTTTGAATGCGAACAGTAGTGTGAAAAAAAATTTGAAAAGTGACGAACGTTCGAAATAAAGAAGCATAAATGACGCGTGATTATCATTCGCTTCGAGTGATTTAACAATTGATTAAACAGTGTTCACAACATTATAAAAATTGACCGACATTTGACGAGAAAAAGCGTTCACGCACACAATTGCAAACGCCGCACAGTTCAGCAATCATTCACTTAAATCAACGATGTTTTCTTTTTTTAGCAAAGTTCACAAAAATTGAAAAACAATTTGAAACACGGAAATTGCTTAACGCTCAAAAACCTTCAATAAAGGAATTCCTGAAAGGATGACGCGTACCGTTGAAGCATCTCCGATTCGGATAATATGCATTCGATATTAAATATGAATTTATTGCATATTGTGTCGTCTGAGACGATTTTTTTCAAAATGATGCGAAACTGACTGCAACTTTGCGAATAAATGTTTCTCAAGTTTCTCTGTTTCAGTCACTTTGTATCGAACTGAGTTGAACAAAATTTGCAACTTAATTTACATTTCGCGAAATGTTCGTGAGAAATGATGTTCGAGAAAAACCCACAAACTGCGCACTCAAGAAGCTCTTAACTTTTGCAATTAATTTTTAATGATTTACACAGACATTCACTTGAATTTAGGTGACTGTAAGTTGTACAAGTCTGTTGCCTCTAAATATTTAATTAAGTTTGATTAAAAAAGTGAACACACCGATGCAATGGATAAGTGCAGCATTCACAAAACATGATCATAATTAAGGGTAACTTACATTTCTAAATATCACGTAATATTTATTATTTTTCAAAAATGACACTTTAATCTCGTTCTCAATCAACCAGTAAAGCGTTTCATTCAGTAATCACAAAACTTTAAAGACATAATACTAATACTGATTTAATGTGAATTTAATTTTGTTTTAACTTTAATTTTTACAGTAAAGTACAGTTTCTGTTGTTTATTACACAATGTTGTACACACAGCAGTTTGAACAGAATGAATCGAATGTTCGCTGTATTTGCGCACCATGCACGTCATGTGAAACGATGTGAAATGTTATTTGCGGCT
>NCKV01000122.1:0-26167 GCA_003675905.2 Leptotrombidium deliense
CCTTGTTTCAATGACAGTTAGGTCCCTGTTTTTGTCGAGAGGAGTTTCTGAGCACATGACTTCATTTGACAAGAAATGTTCTCAAAGTGCTCGCACTTCGATATTTTTTCTTTTTTGCTTTTTGTTTCAGCGTTTATTCATGTTGCAAGTACAGCTGATGTCTTAATCGAATCTTCGCTTAATTATGGTTGTGAAAAGAATTGTTCATCTTTCGATTTAATTTACAGTAAATCTGTTGAAACAAGGACTAATGTCAGTCAACACTTTTTATGGAGTACAATCGGTAATTATCCGGCGTTTTTCATCGTTCAAACTAGTGGTGCAAAAAATGTTTCAATCGACTGGAATAAGTTAAGAAACAATGAAAACAAATCAGTTTCGTTTGATGCTGAAGTGGTAAACAGTATTGCGGGTGTTATGTTTTCGAAAATGTATTTTTGGGAAGATGCTGATAAGAAATCCAACTTCGATGTAATTAATCAGACCCTGATTCATTCTGTTGATTGGAATGACTTGAAATGGGCTCCTATTGAAAAAGCTTGGAGCCACGACAAACAACACTGTGTCGCTGTGTTTTCCCTACAGACAAATCAAACAAATTTTGTAGGAAATATCACAATAAAAGTGCAAATGACTAACGCACTGCAGAGATATGGTACTTTACCTCATTTGTGGCTTAGTGAGAGAATAATGCACATTCAGACAATTGTAGATAATGGACATATCACTCACATAAAGAATAAAGATTTACGGCTTGGCTTTGAATTAACTTTATTCACCAGCAGTAAAGAAGCTACTCCAAAAATGTCTAAAAGCATTGACGACGAATTTTCTCCAGGAATTTTTCAAGTATGCGTATAGAAGCGTAATTTGTAATTTACAATGTATTTCTTAATTTAGACTTATAACATACTATTTTTAAAAGACTCGCATAAGTCATCGTTTTTGCAATGGAAACCAATCATTTACTCAACCTCAGAAATGATTATTGCAAAAATGTTGAGAATTAATTCCCATAAAATAGTTAAAGAGAAAAACGAAATTCCTGTTGGTAATTATCCAATGTATGGATTTCTTTCTGGTGTCGATAGAGATTCGTTTTCATTACACCGTTTCAACGTTACGTTTGGATCAGCAGGTGAAGACTATTATTCAGATACGAATTACACGAGTTGGAGCTTTTCAGTCGGAGTTGGTAATCCACCAGAGGAAAATATGTCTCTTGCGATTAAATTAATTATTGTGATATGTTTCGGTTTACCAGCAATTGTTTTGGTATTATCTCCTCTCTTTATAATTATTCGTAGATGTCAGCGACGCAAACTTCTTTTGTTACAAGAAGAAAATTTTTGATACTTTTCGTGAAATTATTTTTGCAATGTAAACTGCTAAACTAATAAAAGTCTGATAATGTAAAAAACCCAGCCTTGAATGTAAACTTTTGATTTTATTGTTTATTGTTTAATCACCTGAAAATGTGCACATTTATCGATATTGCTGAAAATGTTAAAACAATTCTCCATATCTTAAAATTTCCAGTTAAAAGTGTACCTAAATTGAGATCAGTTATTTTCAAATTGCAGTTTAAATTTTATTTCATTTACAAAATAAGTTTTCAAAGAATAGCAATTAACATAAAAGTATTCGATTCTTTAGCAAACAATTGTTTGTAAACAGTATGTTATTGCATATTTAGAGTAAGTGATCAAACATCATAACTGATTCGAAAGAAACTCAGCAGCTATTTAGCTCAGTTTTACATTTTTTATGTCGATCAGTATCAAATCATTCAATTTATTCTTCCAACACAACGCGAATAACGTAGTTAAGCATATTTTTTAATGGCGTTTATAAATAAGTATCAAAATTTAATTAAAAAATGGAAACCAAAATTCAATGAATGTTGGTTGATCCTATTTCATTTTAAAGCCATGTTTTTGTAATTGTGAATCGATCTCTTTAATTATAGGATCGTCACAACTGATACCTCTTTTCAGTAATTCTTCTTTTTCTTTTTTTATTTGTTCTAAAATAATCGTTTTCCTGTCTTTCGTTTTACCATTTGCTTCGTTTTTGCTGTTGGGTAAAATTTCATTGCGAGCTACTGTACTGGTCTTTTGCGACGCCTTATAGCCGTTTTGTTTCTTTAAATCGTTCCCAATTTTAGACTTCTGTGCACTGTTTTAATGTAAGATTATAAGTTGATTGCAACATAAATGTAATTCTTACTTGTTTGAGCCTTTTGTGGGAGACTTTACATTATTGTCACCCACAGATTTCCGAGATCTGATTATTGGCTTGATTGACCCTTTTCCTACCTTATCTTCGAACGACTTTATAACAATATCTCTTTCTTTCAGTTTCTTCTCCAGTGAAGAAATCTTTTGTTGAAGTCTAACATTATCCTCTTGATAACTCTTCAATTTGTCCTTTGCATCATTGTACTTATCTTCGAAGTTTAATTTCAGTTCATTGATTGCCTCTGATATTTCATTGTCCAGCTTTTCAAATCTTGTTTTCAACAATACTTGTTTCTCACTGAGTTCATATTCTTTAGAATTTAAGCGTGTCTCTTTACTTGTTACTTCCTCCAATAAACCCTTCAAACGATCTTCAAGCTTCAATAATTCGGCCATTTTTTGTTTCAATTCATTCTCTCGTGCACCACTTTTCTCATTGAATTTTCCTTCTAAAGCTTCTAAATACTGTGCTTCTTTCTTTTTTAATTCCTCCGTGAATTTCGTTATCTGCTGTTCTTTCCACATTTCTATTTCGTAAGCGGCTTCCATAAGCAATGTGTCCACATTTACCGAAGAATCGACGGCAACAGAATTATTCAAATTTATTTGTGGCAGTGATTGAGGTAAATGTCCGATCTTCGCTTCTCCCCAGTTTTGCAGACACATTATAAGTTGAATGTTACCAATTCTATCTTTACTACTGTTCAGAACGGGAACGTCAAAAGTAAGCAACTTCTTTCCTTCGTTATCTTGAATTACATTTAGAATATCACTCAAGAAAACTTTCGATGTGCCTAATAGTGTATTTATGGATGATTTTTCAATAACTTCCAAAATAAGCGGAATCTTTTTCAATGTTTGTTCAAGTTGTGACTCACTGGTGGCAAAATTGAATGCACAGAATCCCTCATCAAAAACAACTGTTGAGGTATCCTCAACTGCAACGCGAGATGTTTTTATTTTGTCCATAAACCCGAAAAACGCATAAGAATATTGAATAAAGCATCCTTTTAAAGGCAAAATATTTTTGTCTGCGAAAGACATGCTGCGGATATCAACGGCAAAACAATAGTGTTGTTGTGAGGGAGTGGATGGTAAGTCTCCAATGATTTCCTCTTCAATTTTATTCAACTGACGGTTTGCTGTGTTCGGAACACTTCGTTGTTCTTCTTCTATTTCAACAATTACTCCAATGTTTGGATGAGGAGGATCACTACTAAGGCCATCGTCGTATGGAAGTAACTAAGTGCATAAAATTTCTGTAATTTGTATTAATAAATGTTACTTACTCGAAATTGATTCTCAATGGGAGTAAACTTATCTTCATTGTCATTGTACAATCTATTTAATGAAATTGTAACGAATCCTAAAAGTTCGTTTCGATTGTCACACAACTGTATTTCTAGCGTCGGATTCAGCTGAAAGTAGGTATGTAATGTCGAAGCATTCTTTGTGGCAACTTTAAATGAAATTTTCTCAATTGGAATCTCACATGATCTTAAATCTGTAAACCCTTCCGTTTCAACTGCACTACCAAATAGGTTCAATTTAAAATGAAACGTAAGCTGCTCTTCCAATTTAGCAGGAAACTTGACTAGTTTGTAAAGATTACTGGCAAAAACAATTGTTACGGAAAGCTTATAATTGGTATTGAGATCTTGTTCTGAGTCGCACTTAGAATCCCAAATGTTGTATCTTCCATTTAATAATCTCACTTTAATGTCGTTCACCAAATCATGATCCTCATAATTGGCAGTGCAACCATTTCGAGATTCTAAGGTTACAGGTGCACCTGTTCTAATTGCTTGGTCCTGAGTTGAGACCGAATCCTCCATTTCATCACTTTTTGACAGTTGAATGGACATCAATAACTCCGGTCTTTGATGTGGCGATCCGCGGAACTTACTGTTCAACAGCGGCTTCCATTCAAACTTTTGCTTGGTTACTTCTTGTGCTAACCGAATATCCAACACAATATAACCAATGAAATGCTTCTCCAACGAATCAATGTCCAATGCGTAACACATCAATTTTATTGGCTTTCTTTCTATGCGGAATAAGTGCAAACATTTTCGGTCCAATTCCCAACATAATTCTGTCAAAAATTGTGGACAAGTATTCTCTAATGGTACGGGATCAGAACTCAGGATTTCACCGTTAAAACGGGCTTCAATATAAACATGTTGCGTTCCTAAAAAATTCATTTTCCTTATTAAGTCACACGCTGGTAATTCGTGAGAAAAAAAGGAACAACAAAAGAAAAATAAATTTGAATTACCGTGTTGAGAACGAACGATGTTTCGGCCCTCGATAACTGAGACAACGATCAAATGCTTATTTTCCATATTTGCAACATTTCCATTAAAAAAGAACGATGTTTACATTGCAATTACACAATCAATTGACGGTTTCTTCACCCTTTTCGCTTGTTTGTGACCTCAAACTGAAAGAATCACTATTTTTGGTGTTAAACTCGGCGGCTGTTGAAACGAACTGAAATAAACTGTTCACTTCTCGTTCTTTCAATGTTGCACTGTTTGTGTGCTGACAGCGCACCGTGCGATTTTTTCGCGTTACGTTCGTTGCTTTTCACGCACTTTGCGTTCATTCAATGAACGTTGATACATTATTCGAGTGGACACGGTTATCGTTTAACCAACTTTTGTTCATTTTATTGCCATCATAGAACATGCATAGCGTATTTTTGGATCACTGCTTTCAGACGAAATCTAATCGCACTGCAATACAAACTTTCGTGACTCGAACTCCGCAACAAACGACTGCATTTTTTACGTTTCTATTCAATTGAATGTACTCAGAATGGAATGTGAAGCGTGAGATGCGAAAGTCACGAATATACGAGTCGTCTTTCATTCTCAATTTGAACTTGATGTCAGCAGCGCAGAAATGTGCGAGCGCCTTATTGACGCATGTAGTGAGAGTAAAATTGCAAACGTCGTATTTGTTTTCAGTTGTGTAATTTGTGCAAACATTTGTTTCATTGTTTCTTTGCGAAAAGAAAACTGCGAAAACAACGCAACCCACAACGAACGCCGATCACAACAGATGGCGTCGCACGGTTTGGCAAAGGGTGGCTGTAATGCTTTTTCGGCACTGTTTTCGATGTGAACAGAAATGGCCGAAAAGTTGAAGTCGCTTTCACTGGATTAGCCGACTTTTACTGTGAATCTGTGTTCATTTTAAGGCGAATAAACGCCCTGAATTGTGTGCGTCTTCTCTGCGTTGATTGCTTTGTTTTTTAAAAGATATCGAAAGCTGTGCGAAGTAATAAACGCGAATAATGCACTCGCAGGGAAGAAGCTCGTCAGGTTCTCAGAGTTTGTCAGGTTCCGGTGTCTTAATGGTTGGACCTAATTTTAAAGTAGGCAAAAAAATCGGTAGCGGCAACTTCGGTGAACTAAGGCTTGGTGAGTAGAGTGTGAATACTGTTTCCTGCAGGTTTTGTCGGTTTTTTCCCTTTCACTGATCAGCAATCAATGCATTGTGGGAGAGAGGTGTCTAATTTAATCATTTTTTAACGTATAGGGAAAAACCTGTACACAGGAGAACATGTCGCAATTAAATTGGAACAGATGAAGACGAAGGCTCCACAACTACATTTAGAGTACAGGTTTTACAAAATCCTCGGCAACGCAGGTACGAAACGAAACATCATTTTTGTGCCATAAACAGTGTTTCTCAGAGGGAATTCCGAAAATTTATTATTTCGGTCCCTGTGGGAAGTTCAACGCATTGGTTATGGAACTGTTGGGTCCAAGTTTAGAAGATCTCTTCGATCTCTGTGATCGCAGGTTTAACGTGAAGACTGTTATTCAAATCGCATTGCAATTGGTGAGTGTTTTCTAATGAGCAATCAGTTGATTGTGGTTTGTTGCCCAGTTGACGAGAATAGAATACGTTCATTCCAAACATCTCATTTATCGAGACATAAAACCAGAAAATTTCCTTCTCGGGAGACCAGGATCGAAGAAGCCAAACATAATTTTTATGATTGATTTCGGTTTAGCAAAGGAATACATCGATCCAGAAACGAATAAACATATACCATATCGCGAACATAAAAGTCTGACGGGAACAGCGAGGTATATGAGTATCAATACGCATTTAGGTAAAGAACAAAGTAGAAGAGACGATTTAGAAGCACTGGGTCACATGTTTATGTATTTTCTTCGTGGAAGCCTTCCGTGGCAAGGTTTGAAAGCAGACACTCTCAAAGAAAGATATCAGAAAATTGGAGATACGAAGCGTGGCACTCCGATTGAAGTGATCTGTGAAGGATATCCGGAAGAATTCGCCACTTATTTACGTTACGTCCGTCGTTTGGATTTCTTCGAGACACCTGATTACGAGTATTTGCGTAAACTTTTCTTAGATTTATTTGACCGCGAAGGTTACACTGATGACGGAGAGTACGACTGGTCTTCTCGTCAACAAGTAAGTTTGAATGCATTTCTCACAATTATGCAAGGTTAACGTTTTTTTGCATTGTGCAATTTATGCATGACTTTTCAATAGTCGTCTAATTTCTTCGTCTATCGTTTACTGAAACATGTACCTTCAGGAGACAGTCATAAGTTCTCTAACTCTATAGCTTCTCTGTCCGATTCTACTTTTGTATCCGTGAGTTTTTTATGATTCGCGTGTGAATTGTTTCGATTTTCGGTGAATATCTTAGGCTTCACCTTTCGGCTCGTTGCAGGCTCAACAACAAGAAATTGCACAACCGTTGCGGTCTGATCGTATTTTGAAAGTAAGTGTTCTCGATTAATAATGCATTCATTTTATTTTGAACTTACTTTGCGTGTGAAGGTGGGAAAGAGTAATGCATGGATTGATGGAGACAATGATCGATTGGGCGGTGCAATCGGACCCAGTGGAGCTGCTAAGCTTTTAGGTAGTAATCTTACTGCCGCAGATAGACATGGATCAGTTCAAGTGGTCAGTTCCACAAACGGCGAACTAACAAATGATGACCCAACTACTGGACATTCGAATACTCCCATTGCTGGAAATGTCGAAGTTGAAGTCGTATCGGAAACAAAGTAAGCACTGGTTACAGTGTACAGTAATTACAATTGTTTTTCGTGCAGATGTTGTTGTTTTTATAAGAAGAAAAAGAAGAAAGTTCCTCGAAGTAAGCGATGATCAGCATCACCAGTTGTTATATGCAGATCGAGAGCACATCGGTCATGAACAGTGCTTCGAGAACTGTTTGCTTAATGTGCGAAAATTTGATCAGTTACTTTTATAAATACAGAGACAATGAACATTAACATTATGCACATAAACTGTTTCAAAGTGCTGTTCGTGCTTTAGTGAACGAAGTCAACAAAGAGACGACATCTCGTTAACACGTAGTTCTCGACATTTTTTGGAAGTTTGTTTGTCCATCGATCCATCCGATATTATCATCACTATTCATACCTGTGATTATTTTTGATTAAAATTCATAAAGTGATGTTGCTTCATTACAACAAAGCAAATATTACAAGTGTTTTAATAGGTTTGTAATTCGTAATGTAATATATAAGAAAGCACTGGTGAATTGATTCGGCAACGCGGTTATTTTACTGAAATTTAGTTCCAATTAGCCCTGTAAACCGATACTTTTCTTTTTATACTATTATTGTGGTAATTATTTGAACGCAATCACCAAGTCAAAAAAATAAATCATTCTTTTACCGCAATCGTTCATGCTTCAAGTGTCATTTCTCTCGGCATTCACGTTTATTATAACCGATGCACTGTAGTAGATAAAAACGGAAATTCTACAGAGGTGACCAGAAATATGTGTTGTCATAGTTTCATGGTGAATTTTGCAACAGATTTATATCAAAAAATTCTCGATTCTTGTTACAAAAGTGAATACACAACATGCCAAATTAATACATATCATTTCTACATGTGGTGTATATTGACAAATAGATTCAATGCGGCCTGTTTGTTATTACAATGCGACTTGAAGTTTCTAATTCAGAATTTGTACACAAGTACACAAAACGTTAATTAACAGCAACTTAGTTTAACCCTTGTTCCGCTTTGATTTCTACATCGACTTTCTCAACTTTAGTATCGTTCGCCGAAATATCGACTTCAATTTCATCACTTTCTGCTTTGATTGGATCCATTAAATGGAAGTTGGTTATCACATTTGAGTCACATGTGCCGCTTTGTTCGTCAACTTCTTTAATACTTCCGTTGCTTTCAGTGTTTGGAACGATTTCCATTTTTGAACCTATCTCAACAAGAGTTCAATGATATGATACAATTTTTGAATTTTGGCATTTGGAAGCTTTTGACAGAATAATGTGTAAATCCACATCACTTTTCAATGTGGATCAGCTGGTTTCGAATATCGACCAATATACATTATTTTGTCCAAAAACTGTCTAAATCCGCATTATTCGACCGAAACTAATTACCGTATTACTTTAAATTAAAATCAATCAAACAATTTTGAAAATTAATGAAGTCCGACACGTCGGTATAATCACAGAATTTTTTGACGATATTCCTTTTTTAAGATACAAATCATGCCACTAATAATGAAAAAAAAACGCTTTTTTAAACGTGAGTATATACCGGCGTTACACACATTTAATAAAACTGTTTTATAACGACAAGTCGATGTAACACGGTAATTAGAAAATTGTACACACAATAGTTTTACCTGAATTCCTAATTCTTCTTTTGGATTTCTTTTTTTTCTGTTTTGTTTGTTTATCATCTGCAAAAATTTCATCTTTTTGTTGCTGGGTTATTTTTTTATTGGCTCTCAGTAATGTTAGAAACACTCCGCCTGGTGTGCGTCGTCTATTTCCGTTGGCAATCATCAGTCCTCCAGCGCTTTCAACATCCAACGTTTCGGCACACAATTTGATTGCAGCGTGACAACCAATCACGGTCACTACTTTTCCTAGATTATCAAATTACATAAAATCTCTAAAACATACTGAATTACTTACTTATTAAATAAACTTTTGGTTCCTTAAGCTGCGTTATGATCATCTGTACAACTGATTCAACATCTTGACCAACAGCAGGTCTATTGTTTCGCGTGAACTTCCTTTTCCGATTATGTTCATTAGCAGAACAAATATTTTCAGGTTTATCACCTTTTGGCTGAAATACTCGTACAGTCATTATTTTCTGTTCTGCATGTTCATTACCCATTTTAGTTGCGTCCATTTTCGCTTTATTTTCACACCGATTTCGCCATGGCTTTCGGGAAAAACCGTTTGCGCTCAAATGCACACTCTTCGACAGACTTTCAGTCAACTGCCTCTCTAACAAAATATCGCTCCAAATATTATACTTTTCCTTCTTCTTTTGTATTTCGCTTTCAATTTTCGTCGAACAAGCATTCGGCATTAACACGTCCATTTCATCGTTTGATGATTTCACCCTTTTCACAACTTCGCATTCGGAATCACTGGAATCAGATGATTGCTTCTGCTCCATTTGTTGTTTCACTTTACTCGAAAAACTCGTTTTTCTTTGGAATCTTGTAAAACTCGAGTCAACTCTCAACAGCGACTCCAGATGCACTTTAAAAATTATTTTTTTATTGGCCAACAGAGGGAGGCAAACGCTAGTATTCTCAAAGGCATGTTAAAGTTCTGATGATTGAAAAATTCATAAAACATTCAACGTTTAAAACATTGTACAGCTGATTAGATTTTGAATGACACTCAAAATTTAACATAGAAAAACAAGAATTCCTTCTGAACAAAATTTCATGCAACTTTTGTCTTATTTGCGTGTGAAACCTATTTATCCCAATTTTTAAAAAATGATTTGCATCAACATTTTGTCTTACGCTGAAAATCGTTTTTTGCGTTATCTTTTTGCAGCTTAATAGTTTAACTCAATGATTTACAGGTTGTTTGCTGTTGATAATGACTCATATTAAGCACTTTTTCCGTGACTAACGTCGTGAGTTATTGCGGTTAACGATACTGGTGAAAAAGTCTGACACATTTATTTATATACACTAATCATATTTTACTATGTAAGTATTTTTAATTATGTATTTACTCTAAGTTACAATTGCAAGATTTCAAAAACATTCCGGGACTCTACATCGGCAATTAGAAAGTTAGCGGATTAAAGCGGTTGCTAATCGACTCTCATTATAATATAATAATTATTAATGTTCGTTGCATCCAAAATAAGGCTAATTACAATTATGCGAATTCAAATTCATCGGCAGTGTGAATTTTTTGCTTGCATTTCAACTGACACATATTCGTAAATCAGTGCACAAACACTTTAATTGCTTAATTAGTATATTTCATCATTGAAAACTTATTAGGCTGTCGACCTATCTTTGCATTGTTACCCCTGTTGTGTACGATTATGCTTGAGTGTCGTTGTTGCTAAGATTCATGACTAATATATTAATGAATGGATGCAAATTTATGTTTCGAAATTAGGTTCAAGATTCATGTTGCTTTATAAATGTTAGTTTATTTACATGCAAGAACAATATTAAAATGAAAGATGACTGAGAAAGGAGCTTACTAACTAATCACAAAGCATGTATGCAATAGTTTACAAACTTAATTAACTGAATTGTGTGCGCACAATGTTGGCTTAGAACTGTTGTGACAACAAGAACAATATTCTGTGCCGAGTGTCGACTGTTTGCAATATTTAGACGCAATAAATCGAAATGTGATCCAAAACGTCTTCACATCCATTGAACACAGTGATATGTGTCGTGTTTACGATCCACGATAAATTTTGCTTCTCTGTAATTGTTACAATATCTAATATTTCTTCTTTTTTATTTTTTGCTTCTTCGGGAACAACCAAGAAGAGTTTATTTAAAAAACGATGCTTTTATTAATTTAACTTTTGCCCGAATTGCAATAATTTTGTGAGACCGAATTCATCACAAATTGCTGGTTTAATAAACGAATGATGACTGTTCTCAGACTTTCAGTGGTTCCAAAATGATTATTGATTAGATGATGATTCGTTTTCAACTCTTTTCCAAGTAAATGTTTCTTTGAGTCAACATTTCGATAGTTTATCAACCTTTTTTAGCAACATTGAAATATTCTTTAAAAAATACAGATAAAGCGATGAAACTTTTTTTTGAATCATCTCTTCACTTGTACTCAATATTTGGACATTGTTTCGTCTTCTTTTTATTTTGCAGTCACGGTATCCATTGGATCAACATGAGTACAAATTGTCAGCTATTTAATTTCAACGAAATCCTTGTCAAATCCATTGAACTAGATCTTGTAAAACAAAGTTGTTTGGTACCAAAATGTTTATGCTTATTTCCTCTGATGTCTTATCTTTCAATAGTTGGATTGTGTGAGATAGAAGCTAGAAGATTAGGCAGACATAAGTGCTCAAAATTACACTTTTGAATTATTAAGAGAAGTGATCGAAACTCTCAAGTCCTGAAGCTCTTATTACTGTAGGTAGTATTTTCCATATACAGTACTATCCCACAGTATAAAATATGTTGCATAATCACCATGAATTTCTGTTTTTTGTATTTAACAGAAATTTGAAAAACCAAAATTGGTCCTTGATACACTGTGCTAAACAATAAGCAGGATTTTTTTCCCAAAATTAATCAAGAATTCATTACGAATCTCGTTACCACTCTTTTTTTCCAAGAGTCTGTTACAGAAGAGGTTTTTGAAAAAATCATTGAGGATATCGGATTATGATTTTTATTCAACCATCCTTTCATGTTGTCATCAATGAAAACCTGAGTATTTTTCGACTTAACACGCACTAAATAAGTTGTAAAACTTTGTAATTCTACAAATTGAAAGTCGTTGAATAGTTAAAACATGACAAACAATGCTGTAAACATGTGCCTGTTTGAAATTGTTCAACTTTGGTGTGAGCAAGACTCAAATTGAGTGATTGACACTTGTATACTTTTATTGCAAGCACACAAGAAACAATGCGTGTTTTTTTATAATTTTTTGTTGTTGCTTAGCTTGATTTATACATTTACTTGTGAAAAAACGAGAAGACGATTATTTTCGTAATCATTCGGCAATTTTCGTTCACAAATTATCTGTGCTTTGAGAACGATGTAACGTCAAATCACTATAACTATTTTCTTAATTCTTTCGACATTTTTATGATTTGTTGGCATTAAAAGACAATAAATAAAAGTGATGTGCGATGAAAGGTGAATGCAACACACAATTGCAGTTTTGTTCGTTACGAACATTTCTTGATTCACACTAACTTTTGAAACGCAACCGCATTAAGTTGGCAATCAATTTCTCGGCAATCCATCTTCACTGACCTCTGTATCGTTTTTCTCGAATGATGCTTTAAAAATTATTCTAGCAAAATAATACTTCCTGAGATGCTCGCCAATGTTTCAACATCCAATTTATATGTATGCGTCACAATTGTTATGCGCTCATCGCTTTTCCGCTATAAATTCAAATCGTTTAGAAATATGTGATATTTTATGCAGAGATGACTCAACCCGATTACATAAACACATTCTACAATTTGTATTACAAAGCATACATCATTCAATAGAATATTGTTTTCGTCTCAATGCAAAATCAGACTCAGATTCGCTGTTAAAAATGAATGCAGATCATGAACAAAAACGTTCTGGCAAATTCTGCACAAATGTATAAATGTGCGCTTAAATCAAACGATTGGTTCGCTGTTGTTAAGTGTTGTGAGTACAATAAAAAGAGACCAGAAAAGATGAACAAAGAAAGTGATAAATGGATTCTTGGTTCGTTTGTGGGTTGTTTGTTCACTCAAGTGTAGACTGAAGAAATGCCGGTTCTGATACATGCGTTGAAATGAATACTTCGCACCAGAGACGGGACGGCGGTCTTACATTGCAAAACTTTGCGAAATCGCGTTCGACGACGAATTGAACCATTTGTCTCGTTTCTATTGTGATGTACGAAGTGCTGCATTTGCAAAACAGTTTCTTTCTCAATCTTCTCATTGCATCACAATTAAATACAAGCATTCAAATAAAAAACTTGTTTCTTTACGAAAGAAATGCGCTTCTTTGAGACTCAAAGTTTGAGTGTTGGTAGTAAATTACATAATTAAATTATGAATAAGAATGTTCACTTTTGGTATTTATAATTAACACTAATAATTCGTCGAGATTACTTACGAAATTAAAAGTTTTAAAAATATTTAAAAGCTTTGCAACAAACGAATCGCGTTTCTCAATTATAAATGAATGCTGTTCGCAAAGTTGATTCTCTAATATTTTGTAAATGTAAACTGGAACATATTTGAAAACAGAAGCAATGCTTTTTTGAATGCAGCACTTGATTCATGCTTCGCTTTGTGTCTGCGAATTTGAACAAAAATGAAGACGAATCGATGTGTTAACGCGCGTAATGAATGAATGTGTCGATGCATCGACGAGTTTGAATGCTGTGCGATCGCAGTTTTGATTTCAATCGCATTTCATGCAAAAAATTGCAATCGCAAAGTTTCTTTGATTAAAATTTAAAAACATGAAAAATTCGTTAAAAATTTTACTTTTTATTTGATGTCGACATTGTTTAATTATATGCGAAGTCGAGCAGCGATTTCAATCAAATTTCAGTTTCACATTAAATTCATTAAAGATGCAATTTTAATTCGTTTTCGAAGCCGAAAATAAATCTCTTTTTATTATTCGCGAAATGTGATTTTCATAAACTTAATGTTTGCTGCATTATTCAAGTAATATATGTTCGCTGGAAATTGATTTCAACATTTTTTCGTTGATATTTATGTACCAAAATAATGCGTATAACATTACCAACATTGCAATAACTTTGCTGTTTGTAACATTACTTAAATAATCACATAAATAAAAAGTTTGTTCTTTGTTTAAATGAACGCAATTATTGTTAGCGAAGAGCGATGAGAGGCTCGCATCGCGCACACAAGCGATGCAATGCGATGCGATGCGACGCGATCAGACACTCACATCTACAATCGAGCGCTTGTCGATTGTTGTTCGCCTGATGCCGCAAACATCACAGCCTGCAAACAATGCCACAGCTTCTCTCTGCTCTTCTCTGCCTTTCATGTTTTGTACAACAAAAATATAGTGAAAGGCGTCTTCCAGTCGCACAGCGAACAGCCGAATTATTCTGCAACAGCTTTATTGATATACACTCTTGTAAACGACAAATCTTTATTTTCCACCATTTATTCAATAATAGTTTTGATGTTTCCTTCGACGACAAGCTTTTGCTTTCACAGTTTCCACTTTAATTCGCGTTTTGCAACCTTGCAAACACCGATAAATGAGCAACGCTTTTAATTCGCCATTACGCAACTGTCTAATAAAAAACATTCAAAACTAATCGTGACACCAGTCTCTGTCAAATATCTTAATCTTCGTCCACTTTGTTCTCAAATTTAATATCGATGCATTCACTGCGATCGCAACCGTTGCAACACTACTTTTTATGCATTTCAAACGTAAATTTGCATGTCATGTGCTTTCATTTCATTATTGGATTCACATAAAAAATGTAATTAAAATGTGTTCAGCGGTAAATGACAGTTTTGTTTCATTTTTGATAATGTATATGCAATGTCGAGTGCTCTGCTTTCACACAGATTTCAAAACACAAACATTGAACGAATCGCGACGTTTTCTGCTTTGCATTGTTTATCAAATGATTTTCAATTTCGATTTCAATTATTTTAATTCCCTTCAATTATTCAAACAAATAATGTGCGCTCTAAGCGTTGTGAATGTGTCGTCGTGTCATATTATCAGCGGAAATGCTGCAATCGAAGTCTGAAGAGTAATCGTAATGTGTTCTGCATTTCGTGGCCATTGTTGCTGTGAACGCGAATAACATGCTTATCGAAATCATAAATAAACTTAAATATGACTGCAAACAAATGTTAACATTGAAGAAGAAACGAGAAGAGAAAAGTGCGAATGTTTGTATATCAGCAATATTTAACACAGAAAGACGATAAATGTTGACCGGTATACACGAATTTGGGCAACAATGAAAGCCACACGCAGCGATCACGTATCTCATGTTTCTCTCCAAATACAATGAATGTGATGCAAACTGTTTGTAAACAATTTTATTGTATAAAACAATAATTCATTGTTTCACTCTTCCATTATTCATTTATATAATAGTTCCGATAATAATGCAATTTCCATAACTCAATTAAAGTGGCACGTGGCGTTTCGCACGTGCCTAACGAACCGCTGTTCGCAGTGCGCCTTTCATTGATCGCATCACATGCTCAAAGTACACGTGATCAATGTTCGTAGGTTCTAAGATTGGACACATTCAAATGAAGACACCACATTGTGCATCTCTGTTTACTTGCGAAGAATGCATTTGTAAATGCACAGCAGTCGACGTCAGCCGTTACTCACCGGATCTCAGATCAGTTTCACTCTTTCTACGAACATTCAATTATCGGAATTAATGCAAAGCGCATTTCACCAGTTTCCTGAACGAGTGAGGCAACAAGAGACTGTTCAGTTAACATGTTTACTCTCGTTTAACAGCCATGTCCCAATTTTTTGCAATATTCTAAAAGCATTACATAAAAATTGGCCGAAATCAGATCGCAAAACTTAAAAACGAATAAAAGAGCGAACAATGCAAATGTTGTGAATTCATTTTGTTGAGGAAGAGTGAAGGTTTGTTTGATTTGTTTCATCGTTTCAGTGCGTTGTCAGTGAATTGTGAAAACGGCAAAACGGCGACATGAGAACACAGTTCGTTCCGTTATTCCGCAGGCAAACGTTGCAAACCGATTCTTCGACAAAAGAGACGCAATTGAAAAGCAAATTCGAAGCTTTTCACGTAACTTAAAATTAAAAAATGTGTGTCAGAAACATATTTTTTGCGGAGGCATTATTTGCGACTAAATTACACATTTCGCAGCAAATTACTGGTTCGTGACTGAAGAGCAGCGGGCAATCGATGCCCAAATTGTTGCGACCACAGAATAGATAGCCGTTCTTTCAAATACAAGTGTAACCCGAAGCATTTGTGGACGCAATCATTTAATTACTGAAATAGAAAATTTGCGAGAAACAAAAACAACGTTGAATACAACAGAACGTCGGATGCTGTGAAGAGCATCCTTGTCATTCGATGAGCTTCACTTCATTTGACGTTCGCCGCTTTCTTTTGAGTTGAGAACATTTTCGTTCTTTGAGATCATTGAAAACAACAAATAAATCCGCTATTCAAACGAATACATTAATGAGTGTTACGAACATAGGCGAACATTTTTTTAATTAAGTTCAAGAATTTGCATGTTTTTTTGTGCGTCGAAAGTTTGCATTGCGAGTTTAGCTCACAAAAGTGCGTCGAACAGTCACTGATGTCGAATGAAGCGAGCAACGAAAATTAGTGATGTTAACGCGAATGTTAGCGAATGTTAACCCGATTCTTGGCTGCAAATTCTTGAAACACAGAAAAAACGAAAATTGATGAAGTTCGCTAAAAGAAAAAACGATCGCACACTATTGATGATACTATTTGGAAGTTAATTAATTTTTTGTGAGTCTACTCTAAGTTTTAATAAAATTTGTTGCAAACATTGCAAACAGAAAAAGAGTGAAAAAGGAAAATGCAATGAAAACGAAAGTGAAACGAAGTCGACGCACTGATCTAACCGCGCAATGGTTTCCGCTAATTTCTTGCTGTGAATTAATGTTGCCGAATATTTGTGACATGCATACACATCTATATGTCTATATGTCGAACGCTTCGAAGATTCACGCGTTCAGCAATCGACTTTCGAAAGGATTGCAGTGTTGCATTCATGTGTTCACGTTTGCGACGAATATTCGAAAATTTATGAATCAAAAGGCGATCACGCAAATGAGCCGAAAAAGAATAAATTTAAAATGCAAACTTTATTTCCGCGATTTTCTTTCTCGGATCGCTTTCAATTTCGCAGAATGAACGGATCCACTTTTTTGTTCTAGTGCTATGCGTCCTTGCTTTGCAAAAAGAGATTTGCGAGTTGCGAGTTGCAAGCGAAGCTATTCTCTTGTTTAAAGGCTGTAATGAATGACGTCTTGCAACACACATCCGGACACTGGACTCACAATTTGTTTGACTGATGCGTTGCAATGCTTTATTTAATTCTTTGCATTCGCATCGTTTCTCCAGATGAGCACAAAATGAATTCTGCGTTTAGTGTAAACTGTTGTCTCATTGTTTCACTTATATTCGAATTAAAGTGATGCTCGTCTGTTGCAATGACTGCAGACGAGCTGCGAGTGCACATCCAGTGTGCAGATCACATCCGAGACGTTTCTTGGCGACATTTCGATCATTGTTCTCGAAATGCGTTTTTCATGACACTAATATTTCCGAATTATTAAATGCGACTTTTACTGACTCGTAAGCATATTGTGTCTCATTCTCGGTCGCTCACACAACCAAATTGGGACTCGAAGCGGTCTAGTACCGGCAACTTGAAATATATTTGCATAAATTTATTAGTTATTATTTAGAAGAGACTCGCTTTTCACGAAATCATTAGTTGGCTGTTCGTTGTAAGTTTCATTTTCATTTTTCGCACATTGATGATAAGTGCTTAATTTTGTTTTTGAACAGGAGACACGTAGCAGACGAGTTGCAGCTTGTACACGAATGCAACGAATGCTGTGCATGCAATAGATGCAGATATCCGTCGGCGTTTGGCAGACATCGTTTGCCTCGCAATCACTCGTTTCTCGTCGTTCGATGCGAAGCGTTTGCATCAACTCGCCTCTTCGCGAAACAGTCCAACTTGCGAACACTGTTTCGCTCTTTTCAATTATTTAAATTAATTAATCTAATTTTCGAATTCGATTCGAAAAGTGAACGCGTTTTGAAGAATAAAATGCATAAAACTTATCATGCATTGCGTATAAATGTCGAAATTGAATTGCAAATGGCTTTTTGACCATAACTTCATTACAAAAGTAAAAACAATTTCAAACTTCGAAACAACATGTTTCCGATGAACAATTCGCTACTGAATTTTATTTTAAATTAAATTCTATGAAATATTTTCCAAAAATCTTTGAATTATGTTTATTATTCGCTTTTGCTTTTTCATTTTCCAATTCAAACTCATTTTTTGAAAATTATTTGAAAAGTTGCAAAAGTTAAGACTTCGAATCGAATCCCACCAGAATTACGCGAATTTGTCTGAATTTGTATTTAAGTTTTCGCGACAAACATTCAAATTGAAACTGTGATTTTGTTGCGCCTCAGGCAGCCAGGAACACATCGCAACGATTGCAATATTTTCTCGAAAATTAAAATCGTTCAAACATCGCTTTCATTTGTGATTGCAGTGATTGCATTCGAGTTCGCTTTCCATGCAAATATTCACATAATTCGTTCATCAAAAATAAATCTTTTTTGCTTCAATTTTCGCAGCAACAAAAAACCGTCATTAAAAGCTCCCACTTCAGTAACGTTGTTTCGTGTTCGTTCAAATAAAGTAATCTTTATTTCGAGAATAAGAAATAAAAAATAATTAACGAAATCTTCAAACGATTTGAGTGTTTTCGAAAATATGCACACCGGTATTGCTTCCAATGTAACCATGCGAAATGCAATCACTCTCTCGTGTGCACTTTAATCATTCATTACACTAATAATTCACGGCAATTATTGTTATTCATATTCTCCACCGACTCTTCTTCACTCTCACTGATTTCATTCTTTGCTCTTCTCTGTTTTGAAAACACTGAAACACAAACAACGACCAGTTTTATTGTCACTTTCTTTTATTCGCTGTGTTTGCTTTGCAAAAGATTGCAGAACTGCAATTCGATTGAAATGGAAAATAGAGCAAATCTCTGGGAACGAGATTTTAATTGCATTTATCGTTGAATAAAACAAATACGAAAAAAACGAGTAAATCAACGCCGTTATCCACTCGTTCACATTCTTTTTACTGAATTTCGTTGCGAGCGCAAATCCTTAATTAAACAATCGAAAATTAATTGTGTCTGTTTGTTGTTCACAAAATTCGCGTTGAGTAAACATTTCACTCACGATTTCATTTCTATTTTCATTTCGAAACCATTGAAAATTGTTTAGAATAAACCTGCTACGATTCGGAGACCATATAAGTCTTGAGTTGTTGTAAATTGAATCGATGCAACATTTCGCTGTGCAAATACAAACGAATCGAATTTTTTTTCAAAACTCTCAACAAACGAATTTGTTTCGATAAAACATTGTAAACAGTATAACACTCAATAATCAGTCATCAAATTGCCGCCATCGATGTTTGATGTTTGCTGTTGTTGATTGAGTCGAACAGAATTGGAATTAAATAATCTTAACAATGAAATTGCAGTAAAAAACATGGAGTACGAGTCTCGTTTGCATACTTTTTCATACATTTGCAATGGAAGTGCAAAGAATGTGCGAAACATGACAATTGTGTTCTGCCAGACTTCATGGAAACTGTGAAACAACAAAAAGATTGTCCAACTTTTTTTATCAATTTTCAAATTGAGAAGAAGTCGAAATTCGCTGCTTTCTCAGAAAAGCTTTGTGTTTGTCTAAAATGTTACTTGAATTCGTTTTTAGAATCGCATTTCAAACAACATTTTTTTTCAAGACTTCGTTTCGATAAACCAATTTGAATGAATCCTTTGCTGTGAATTGAATTTCGAGTCACTTTATTCTGAGATTCGCTTTCTTCGCCGTCGACAACACTTTCAGCGAGACATGTGTTCCGCTGTCGTTGTTGTCGTTGCTTCGTTCGCTTTTCGCCGCTTCTGAAGCTGCGTTTAAACAGTGACAAACGAATAGCGAATCAATCGCATTGTTCACAATACACAATATTTCTCAGTTATAACTTTGTTCCTCGCATTTTCCGCTTTTCAACATTTTTTTGCTTTGAAAAAAAACGGAGCATTTCGAATTTAAAACGGACATCGAATGAAACGAACGCAGTTATCTGTTTCATGAATCGCGCAATAATTCAAAGATTGTAGTTTGCTAGAAAAGTAAAAAAACAAATGACAGATTAGCGTGCTGCTTGTCAAAACGTTGCGCTTTTAATTCCGTTGCTTCGAATAAATAAACGTGAAAAAATGAATTATTTGTTTGTCACTGAAATTATTACAGTAAACTGCGTGTGAAGTGAGAGAAAAACGTTTAATTTGTGTAATCTGTGTGAGGAATGCGATATTTGTGTGTTTGCGTCGTTGTGATGTTGTGATGCAGTCTTTGCAAAAAGAACGAAAATAGCAAAAAAGCGATCGTTTCAATTTTCGTTTTGAAACAGCAATTCGTGCATCCAAAATAGTGACTTTTTGTGGTCGGAAACGAAGAAATGTGAGGAAAGATGAGTTGTGAGAGAAGAATAATGCATTTCACAAGCGAGTAATGGACGCACGACATTATCGCGACGAAACGAAGATTTAATGAACTGTTTAATTGACAGCAAAAATGGGGAGCGAAACATACCTTTTCAGGTAGTTCATTGAGCCATTGATAGCAATGCTAATGTTTCCTCTCGAATAGCGGACATTAAAGTATCTGTGAGCGGTTTTCAGCTTTTCCCGAAAGACGAAAGTTTGTTGTTTTGCGATGTATAAGCGATGCAATGTGCGATGCAACATCGAAGCGCTTGCGTTGCATCTCAGGGGAGGTTTTGGTTTTACTCCTCAGTTTAACGTTCGCAGTTATCTGTTCACTGTTCGGCTCTGCGGGCTTTGTTAACCTACTGTCGAGTCGAGTGTCGTTACACCAGTAAAACAAACGATGCAAAACTCGCGACAAATAGCCGGCTTCTTGTGTTCGCGCTTTTAGTTCACTTTCACACAAGTTGCACTGATTGCAACGCACACTTTCTCTCCACTTGCTTCTTCTGCAAATGTTCTCCGATCGAAAAGGACAATCAATGACTTGTACTGTGCTCTTTGTTCTCGATTTTATAATTTCACTTGCAATTGTGATCCATAAAGCAAAGTGTTTCAACATTACTGAATAAGAAACAGAAAGTTCGCGGTGAGTATTGTTTCCCATGTTTGTTTGTTTGTTCTAATATCCGCTGAGGTGTGCTTTCAAAGTTTGGCCGCGAGAAGTTTGTTTCCAGCAGTTTGAACATGCAGCAATTTTTATGAAAACACGCACAAGCAATATAACGAAATGAATGAATGAATGTTAATTATTGCATTTGTGAAAGTTATTCGAAACTGAGCTTCAAATTGTTCACAGAAGTGTTTAATTTCAGCGACTTTCAACAACAAAACTGGAATCGAAATCATTTGATGTCTTCTCTCGGAGAGTGTTTGTCAATATGGAAATTGAGAGGATATGAAACTCGCGATTCGCACTATGGACTCTCGGTTCGATCGTTGCTTTCTGTTCGCCGTTTCGGTGAGTTTCAATGAATTTTGTGTTATTGCGCTCAGTTCGTGCCTAATTCGTGTTTTCCACGAATTCTTGTCACACGTAATTTATTTCGGCGAACTTTGAAGTGTTTGTTTTTTTAATTCGTAAATAAAAAGAAAACGTAATGTGTTCATCAGTGCTTTGTAGTTGTACTGTTTTCAAGTATTTGAGTACAAAGCCCACACAATGTTCGCAATTATTTCGACAGTTTGCAGCGAAAAGTAAACAAAATCGAAATTGCTGCAATATCCGACACGAGCTGTGCAACCACAAAACGGCGGCAAAAGTGGGTAAAGTTATTCATTACTTCATTTCACACCTGGTTACTCGTAAATGCAGTTATGCGATCGGAACGCAAGCATCACTGCAACACTTGTCTCGTCGACAGTGGTTCGGTTTAAGCGATCGCAGCCGAAGCAAAGGCTGTCTCAGTTGAATGTGTTCGAATGCATTGAATGCTAGAAACGATGCGTAACGCGTAACGAACGCAGAGAGCAGAGACGAGTCGCAAATGCATCTCCAGGATAATAGCAGCGCTGCTCGTTTAGCAGTGATGGCTCACTGCTTTAAAGAAAGACACATTTCTTAGTGCTATCTTTCGAACACTGCTTATGAAGAAAAATGAACACCGATTTCGCAGTAATGTCACTGCAAACGATGTTTCTCTGTAATTGCTTGTAAATTAAAATCGCTGCAAAAATCGAAATATTAAAGAAATCATTGCGAGCATCAATCAACGAATTGTGAAATGCAATTAACTCGGCGACGTATAAAATGCAATATAATTTGAGCCAAACTTAATGGTCAGCAGTAATCTCATTGAACAAGTTCTTCATTTTTTACGGCTAAACAGCGAACAATGTTTTCTGCGACTTTTTCAGACTTTTTGTGAGTTGTTTTTATTGAACTTTTCTTAGAAAAATAAAAACGGAAACGAATTCGAAAGAGTAGCGAAACGAAATAAAACAATTTTTGTGTTAAGTGCGAAATTAGAAGAGCGGTTTCATTGACGATTTCGCGCTGATTGCAACATTTCTACACACTTTGTCTCTTTACACTATGGAAATTATTCTCTTTCTTTTCATTTTCTTTTCGTGTTTACGTATTGAGTGCGAAAGAAACGACAGTTTCGTTCATTGTCGACAGAGAAGTGCTTCAATTCGCGTATCGTGAGCGTTCCACAAGAAAAGTTCGGCAAAAAATGCTTTGTTTCTTATCGTACTTTTGGTCGTTCAGTGTTCGGCGACTTTTATTATTTGTTATGACTTAGATTTAAGAAAGTTACTTTACTTTACGTTCAATCGTCGGACCACACAAACAAACGCAACGACGGCAATGTCTATTGTTATCTACGTTCTCAAACACTAATAACGATAATGTATTTATAAAAGCTCTAGTTTGAGGCCTTTATGAGTTCTCAAACTTTATTTGCACAGTTGTGAGCACCGTTCATGTGTATTGTTTCACTGTTCGTTTCTCTTTCTTCGCTTTCCTCGTCCCTTCAAAAAATGTGTGTTATCAAAGTTTGAGGGCAGCAAAGGGCAAGTTAAACAACGTTAACATGACAGTCACATTCAAAAAGCCTCACTTTTCTTCGAAGCAGAAAGCTGTCTTTAAATTTGAAATCTATTATTTTCCGTTAATTTAATGATAGCTTCGAGAGGATGTTTCGTCTGTTTTCTGTTTCTGTTTTGGGTTTGACTGTTCAACACAATTCCTATCTTTTCATTTTCTCCACCTCAACGATAGTATTGAAAAATTGTTTACAGGCCTTTCATGACACTGATATTTTAATTGAAAAGTGATTGCGAACGAGAACTGTGCGACGAAACCCGAACAAAGTTCGGGCGCTTCTCTCCATTTTCAGCGAATTCAGTGCAAATAGAGAGACTCGAGTTGCACAAAGCGTGGTTAACAGTTACACACCGCAAACAATTCTAATATTACACACCTTCGAATAATGAATAATTGTACAAGTATATCAATAGACACACGAATGTAATCTGTTTCACGTTTTCAGTGAAAATGTTGCACAAGTTTGAATTTCATTTCGGACCTCATAGTAAGCAATAGAAAGATGAAATGTTCATTCTTGAAAGACGATTTTTGTTTGCGAATGCAACCCAAATACACACAAAACACACAAAATTTATATTCAGCTTTCTTGCTTTTTCCTTTTATTTACAAAGAAACTAGAAAAATTGAATAATTTTCAAGTTATAATAAGCATTGAAATGTTGTCACAAAGAAAAGAATGTAAAGAGTTTTTTATTTCGGAGAGAGCTGTTGTATTAATATTTGTTGACTTTCTTTCAACGAATTACGAGAAGCAGAAAAAGTAATTTAACGCATCACAATTAGAATTTGGTGCTTAGTTTGGAACTCGTATAATCTGGAAAGCAAGAACTCGTGTTTTTAAATCCTGTGCTTACAATGTCTTACATCAGAGATGCAAATACAAAGTCATTTCAATGTGCGACCAAGCATTTAAACAAAAGCCGCATTTTTTCATCAAACTAAAAGTTTTGCCTCAACTTTTCTAATTTTCGAGAGTCTTAAACGGAAAATAAATTCGTTGTTAGTTTTGCTCTTCTTTACCTTTGAAATATGTGTCTTCAGTTTAGTTAAGTGCGCGAATGGTTAACAAATGCCAACTTTTTCAGATTCTTTTGTGAACATCCACTTGAAAGGGTGTCAAGAAAAGTTCTTTCAGACACCGCTCGAACATTAGCACTCGCCGTGCGCCTTCAGGCCAAACACTCTTTTTAAACGATTGCTTACATTCAAATTATAAACGAGTCACTTTTAAATTAACTTTCGACCGTTTGCAAACCGAAAGAACGGTGTTTTGTTGTGATTCTTCTCTGATTCCAAACAGAGATTAATTCTGAAAATTCTCACAAAACGGGAATTCGCAATCAATTTCAATGTTCTCGGTGTTTGTCTTCACAAACACAACTGTTTTGCAAAACACATTCATTTTGAGTGTTGTTGTTTGCGTTCATGCAAAAATACTTGAAATCTGCTGTGTTTAAGTTCACTTTAACGTAACTGCATTCACAGTTTGCATGTAATCATGGCTCAGCTCTATTCACCTGTAAATTCAATTTCGGCCACTATTTGTTCTACAATTCAATGATGGCTTAATTTTCATATTCTTTCTCTTTACTCGCTCACAGCCATAATTACGCAGAAACACATAATTTCATTGAAATTAATGTCTGCAGACCACTTTTTGTGTGGTCTCATTGCGAGAATTATATTAATTGTATACTTTTTAAGGTAAGCGCAGCGAATCAAAAATATGCTTTATTATTTCCCCCAATTTTGAAAGCATATTTCGTAAAAATATTCATAAACATTGCTGCTTACATGGCTTACATCCGTGTGTGTGTGCGTAACATATACAAATGTTCTTTGTTGTTCACAACAACTGTGAACATTTTCAACAAAAGAAGCAGTGAACATTTGTTTTTGAAAAGTTATTCGCGAATCAAAGTAATGATCAGTGATCACACAATGTTTAAGCGTTTATCGTGTCCCGAGCACAACAGTAGTTACACTGTTTTTTAGTACATTTCATATTCGCTGTTACAAATGAGTTTGCGAAGAGATGCATTGTTACGTTTTTTAGACAAATCTGCACTTCTATTGATTTATTTTTTCATGTTGAGAAATGAAAATTTTTACTTTTCTATTGAATTATACGAGTAATGCGTGTATTGTAATGCTTGAGTACAAGAAACACAAATTCGTGGTTATTTATTAGAAAGCATTGAAATTGTTTTATAAAATCAATAAAACGTATTAAATGAAACTTTTAAGCAAAATTGTCTTAAAATTGAAAAAATAAGTCTTTGTGTGTGCGCTTCATTTAATTCGTCGGTTCGTCGAACGAAACGAAATGCAAACACAAAAATCGTAATTTTATGCAATATAATTATAATTTTAAAACGTGAACAATAAACGAATATTTTGCAACATTAATGCTGTGCTTCCAAATGAAAATTTCAATCAAAATTAAATCCTCATTAATCTGTGCTCGCAGCAAACTGTGATCGCAAGCATTGCACCTGGCTGCATTCGGCGACATCGTTACTAGATTAATGCAATGTGTTTCGATATTTTGTCTTCATTTGAATTTCACAATTTCTATATTATAAAGTGAACTAAATTTAAATTATTTGCTTTGTAAATGATTAGAATTATGTAAAATGAACACACTTCTTCACAAACTCTTGACATACAGTTGCACAAATATATCAACAAGTATGAAACATTAATCGTATTCTAATTCATACGTTAAAACGGGTTACCCAATGCAAATTGAAGTAAACAAACAGTTTTTTGCAAAACTTGTCTTTGTTAAGTTTGTTTTCACATAATGACTTGCGAAATGAATTGAGATGAAAAGCATTTTATTGCTCGAGAATCGGTTGATCTCCGATCGCAGAAGATTCATAAAAATAACGGTCGTTTTTGTTTGTTTTGAAAATGTGTTCATTACACCATTGC
>NCKV01000123.1:0-26113 GCA_003675905.2 Leptotrombidium deliense
AAAAGAACGGTTCTTCGCTTTCAGCGATCGAATTCGGTTCTAAAAAATTGCTGTTCAAAAAAACGAACAAAAGTTGAGGAAGAGACTGAGTCCGGAGAACGATTCTGGTCGTCGCCGTCATCTCATTGTTGTATGCATTCTATTAACGTTATGAGTTACACTCTTTTAAATGGCCTTTTATATATGGAAAGCATAAAACAGCGTAAAATATATACATTTAGAACTGCTCACAAGTGCCGGAATAGAGAATATTGAGATTCGAGAATAGAGTGCAGCTGTGATCGGCGTTTACTACTCGTCGCTTCATGCATATCCAAACTTTATTCAATGTCTGCTCTTCATTCTTCTAATTATAATAATCGTTGAATTATAAATTACTTTTTTCTTCATTCATTCATTCTTCTCTTTCGCTTCGCTTTGCTTTTCGCAAACAAATATAAATGCTAACTTTTCTCATCTTTTCTTTCATTCACTCTTCGCGCACACTTTTCGAGCGAACAATCGGTTCGCTGTGCAAATCAGTGCGCGCTTGTTCATCCAGTTCCATCAGTGACAATAAAGATGTCAATGAAATTAAAAAGTGCTGCGGATCACTCGAAGCTTCACTTGTTGTGTGCATCATTGTTGTACTGCATTTCACCGTTTTGCACAGTGTTTTGCCATCGATTCATTCTCTATAAAAAATGTTTTATTCTTGGCGACTACTTACGGCAGTGAATCGATAAATTATAAGAAGCATCAATTTTTTTATTGGTGAGTCTGTGAGACATGCGCTTGTTTATTGTTCGCACAGCGAGAGCAGTGATCAAATGTATCGCTTCTGTGAGCGCCGTCATTGAGACGAACCGCGACTGCAGTGGACTCGAATGTCAACGCTGATGTTCGCGGTCCGCCGACGACACTCGAACCAGGCGCACAATTGCTTGTTTGTATGGAAAATATGGCTCATTTTCCGGTCTCGCAAAGAGATACTCGAGTCAAAAACAGAGCAAACACATCTCGACACGTCTCCACCTTTTCCATGTCTAATAGAAAGTAATTGAGCAGTGATTTAAGTACACTCGAATGAAGTGCAATTCAATGGGTTCGCATTCTTCAGAGGAGACCAACGAAAGAAGCAGCAGCAGTTTATTGTAACACACAACGTAATATAGCAATAAAAGGCTGTGTATTGTGTATTGTGCCGTTGTTTGTCCTCTGTTTTGATGACTGCTTCACAATCGACGCGAATAAACGAGACGAGAAATGAGACCACCGCTGCAGCCGATCGCACCACAATCAGAAACAAACTGTCTGCACTTTTATTGCATATTTTATGCCGAAACAGTTCGAATAAAAAAGCGCTGTAATTGTTTAACTTGAATATGATGGATGAATTGGAAACTGCTTTCTGGTTATCAGCACACGTGAGTGCGACTCAAAGGCGATACATTTGCATTTCTGGCGCTCTTCAATATTTGTTATTCTTTATGAATGATTAAAAGTGTTGCTTTAAAAGCAATGCAGAAATGAAGATTGAAATCTTTGCGTTTCAAAGAAAACAGTAGTCGATAAGTCGTCGCGGAACGCTTCCCCAGTTTATTTCTGATCATTTCTAATCGAGTTAACTTTTTGATAAATATGAAATATGTTCTCAAAGTCCTTCGAAAGCGTTGCTGTTCATTGAAAAAGCAATTTATTTCTGGTTTAAATGAGTGTTCGACGAGAAGAGTGACCGCCGAATTGATCACAGTCGATCTCGAATGTGTACCTGATAGAACGCGTGCAGTGAGCAGTGTACACCTTAAAGATTAATAGCGATGCAGTAGTGCTGCGAATCGGTGTTTGATTCAAACATTCAAAGTGTGCATTCGTAATTGAGGCAAAGTTTGCAGTGAACTTTCGCAGTGAAAACAAAAAATGAAATGAAATGCACATAAAAAAGGTTGTTGACATTTCGGATTTTGATATCATCTCAAGTAAGCTGTGCAATTGCCGAAAAAGGTTTTCAGGGATCATTACTTTGGGTGCGGATCTCGGGTTTTCGCTCATATATCCGTATTGAATGCCAAGATTCGCGGCATGTCGCCGTCACACGAACATATGCAACGCGAAGCTGAATGAGTTGGCAGCGATCGGCAATGTCTAGAATTGGGCAGCGGGAGGTTAACTCGACCAGTGATTGACGCAACTCACTTTTTGCCACTTTTCTCTGATCTTTTCAGACAATATTTCGCCGCGAAATACGCTTTCAATCGTTATTTGGTCGCTCGAAATCTCATTGAAAACGAGTGATTTGTTGCTAAAATTCGATGGATTCACAAAACGCAACCTTTTCGATGTTCGCATTTTGGGATGCAAAGTGCAAGACTGGCGATTCGAGTGATTCGCGATTCGCATCGATGTTTATCTCAGCGAGCTTTGCGTGAATACGAATGCAGTGTCTCTAAAATAATCTTCTCGAAAATAGAAAACGCATAGAAGCGTTATAACATTGATCAAGATATGTGTCGGTGTGTTTCGGCGCAGCTTTACATTTCGCATCGCTTTTTGTTGCCACGTTATTACGCGAAAGAAGAGAGCGAAAACATAGCCATCAACTTGTCGCTTGTCGGATATCGGATTCTGTTTTGTCACTCAGTTTCCGCGACAAATCTCTATCGACAGTCGACAGCAGCGATGCGGTGTCTCGCGTTAAGCCGGCCATGTTCACCATGTTCTTTATGCAACTCGAATCAGTGCTGTTCGGGATTTGCTCTCGAATACCTTTCCAACAGTAATATTCGCATCACGCCTTTTATGTGCTCGCAGAGCATTACATTCACTTTGCTGCACATTTCGTCGCAACAATACAACCGAAAAAAGTAGCTGCAAAACAGTGGCACACGCTTTGCCAGAACTGCATACTCAGTACAAGTATTAATAGTAGTCGCTGCTCTTTTAATACTCGCAACATATCGAGAAACGAGAATAGTTCGCAATCACACTGATCTTTGTGTCCACTCATCTTTGCTTTCGCAGCGCTTTTTAATTCGAACACAACTTTTTTTCGCAAAACTTTATCGCTTTCGAATTTGAAATAAAATAATTTCAAATTTTGAAAACACTTCTCTTCTCTCCTTTCGCAAAAGTCTTTATTGAAAAAGTATTTTTATATTTTTTCATTTCAGAAACTTAAATCGCTGCCTTCAAAAATTTTTTTATTTTGAGCGTTGAAAAAGTGACTTGCAGTGAATTTCGAAATTCAAATGTCCAAATACGGGTGATTCAATTCTTGCAAAATGCTTGTGTCACAGAATTGTATCTTTGAATTGACAAACAAGAGTCGAGAAGTCGAGGCTTTTTTTGATAAACTGTTTGGTACATGGAAAATAGAGAAGTGGTCGACAAAGTTTGCTTTTTCAAAGCGAAATATGTTCACTCGATTTTTTGTTCGAACATTACTGCGGCGCAAAGAAAAGAGATGAGATTTTCGTTTTGCGGATTGCGTTGCAATCAAAGTTTGATGTGAAAGAAGACTCCAACAGTTTTTTTAGTTTAACGTTAGCATTGCTGTGCTGCGGAATGGACCCCGTGTCGCGTTCAAGAACATCTCATGAATTTTTCATTAAAAATCCTAAACTTTTTTGGATAAAAACGTAAGTTACGCCGAATCACGGCATCCGTCAGAGATGCGTGTACAACTTTTATTCGAGAGTAAACTTGGACTGTTCACTCAATGTTCAATGTTCACTGGCAGCGAAACACAGAAAATCAAAGCTTTCCAATTTATCCTTTCATATGTGATGGCAATCAATGGACACACAAAAAAGTGAGAGAATTCAGACGAATTTAGCGAAGAGAGCAATGAATGAGTGATTGAAAAGAGATGAAAAAATCGCTCACTTTAAATGGATCGATTCATTCGCTGCTTGTTTTGCATATCAATCACATCACAACGCTTTATGAAATGGCATATTATTCATTAGAATCGTTTGTTTTCCTTTTTACCGGTTTTTGTTTCACTGAAAAACGAAGAATTCGAAATTGAATACAATAAAAATGTCTACTTTTTGATTGTTACGAAATGAATGAACGCTCGACGAGCAACGACAAAATGAATGGTAAACGTAATAATCAGCGACGAATATCTAATAATTGATTGCCGCACACAGCTTTCATTTTTGTGTGTTCCCAAAGCAGACCAAGATTAAGTTAACGCTCTGCTTTCGGCGTTCGATTACTGACCATTAGCCTGCTGAAACTGAGAAAAAACGAATTCCTAAACGCGCTAAAACTGTTTGCCTTTGCGTTGCGTGTGTCTGCGATGCGAAGAAAAGTGAAATAAATTGTATTCGAAGCAGACATTCGAATATCGCGAGGCATCATTTGTATCCCGAAAACGCAATGCAAACAATTTCACAGTTTTCGTGTGACGAAAAATAAATGACAAATTCACGAATTCGCGGTTATTTAAGAATCATATATCAAACGATGCTTGACGCGCGGGCAACAAACTGTTCTCGGCTGTCGTCGATCAGCGACTCTTATTAAAAGTTTGCGATATTTTGCTTAATGACATTCGGACCGCATAGTGCACTAGCTCGGACCGCGTGATCGACTGCAGTCGAGTCCGCTGGGTGCAATAATCGAGTTGAACGCTGCTCGAAGAGAACGCAATGAACGGAGAGCGTTAAGTAGCAAATCTCATCAACGCGATTATCGTTTATAAGAATCGAAGGGGAAACTGCGCCTGAATCGAAGGTAGTATCCATTTGCGCTCGAATTAGTCACACTTACTGTGAGGTACACCAACGATACACACGAACGATACCAGCGATTCTCGGAGACAATTAATCAAACTGAGATCGGGACACGGTTCGCTCAGTGCTTATTTACAGTGCACACTCTGTGCTTTTTGGCTTTTTTGTTACTGATGCCGCGGAGAGCACAAAAAAGAGTGTTATGAATGTTACTTGTTCGCTTGAATCGCGAATAGAGCGACAGAATTGGCACCGAAACCGAGGGTTATACAAATAAGCAATTTACAAATTAGTCCCGAGAGTGGAGCAACGGACGAACAGTTCACTGCTCTTCTCTTTGGTCTCTCTTTTATGAAGTGTGCTCTGCAATGCTGCAATGAGGGAAGAAAGTGATTGGAAAATGTTTTTTTAGACTGCGAATTGTTCGTCGTAAACAAGCGAAACGAACAAAAGTGATGCACCAACGTTGAATGCAATGAGTAATTGTTATACCGAAAATTGAATTGCTTATCCAATCGGTGTTGCATTGTCCGCCGGCACATACAAATGGCGAACAAAGCTAGTTCTGCTATTGTGTTGCTTAGCGCGAATGTCTCGTTTCTGGGGTCAAAACGGACTCACAAAAGCGTCGACACATCACCGACAAAAGTAGAAATAATCTGCATTCAACGCTTCTCTTTGAAAGGTGTTCTTCCAAATTAAGAACAGAAAAGAAACAGAAAACGAAACATAAATTTGTGAACTGTTCGCAGAGGTTTCGGGTCTGGCTTTCATTGGCGCACAAAAGAGTGTTTCTAGTGATTCGAGAGCAGAGAAAAGGATTGCAGTTCTCTGAACGGCAGCCATTGCTTGCATCGCACGCATCGCGACGAACGGCCAACTCACGGACGCGGAGATGTCACGTTCGTTACATTTGTTGCCACTGCACTGGATTAATGAAACATTGTACACATTGTGTGCATTATACGTGCGCTATGCAAAAGTGTGAACACAGTGAGTGAGTGAACATTGAGCACAACCTCGGCTTTTAGTGTCGATTGAAAGCGAAATGCTCGCATTGAAAAGCAGAGAAGCTAAAAAACGTGAAAGTAGTTCACAGAGGAGTGCAATACTATATGTAAACTAATGTGACACATTCAGCGACAATTTCACGCTTTTCTCACTGAGCACAACGTTGCACAAAGAAAGGTGTCGACGAGCCCCGAGATTTACTCGATCGCCAACCGAACACATCGAACACAGTGAAGAGAATAGACATCGTTTGCAGAACACACATTCAACATCCCCTTTCGACATCACTTCTGTCCCGAGTCGGCTAACAATCGACCGCCGCACTGCAACACACGCGTTGACACATTTTATTATTTATCGTTTGTAATTGCCTTTCAAAAGTACTGCGCAAAACTAATAATCAAATTCGCTGTTCTTTTTCATTACTAGTAAGTCGACACTGCGTATTGTGTTCACAGCCACTGTGACACCAGAATCGCGTTTGTTTCTGGCGAACACCACCACTTTCATTGCCTTTCGTCAAACTAAATTCTCACTTTTTCTATTAAACTCAATGTACAATATTAGCGATTGAGTGTTCAGCAAAGTTCGCTGCAAACAAACGCAACGGACAAAACGCAAACGGCGAGTGTTTGGGGTACGCTGCAGTACATTGGGTTACATTAGGTTTCCCCACTCGGTTTATTTACCCAAAAACGCGTTGTGAGCTTTTTTTACGCGGATACTTAACAAACGCCGGAAACAAGGCTGAAATCGGCTTTATATGCTTTTATTCAAACTCACTGCAATCTTGTGAATCTCTTGTTTATTGAACGCATTTTAAACAATTTCACGCGAATCGTTGTTTCTCTTGTTTCCTTGTCGGCGATCATATTCTGTATTCACTGTTCGACGGACAACGAATGCCCGGTTATCGACGAAAACAAAACTGCCCTTTTGTTGTCGATTGCGTAAAAGTGAATAAACAGAGAAACAAGCGTAATTCGCAGCATTAATGAGATTCTTTCCATTAACAGTTTACGCTACTACTTCAAACAAAGGTTCAATTGTATGCATACAAATGGAGACAATTTTGAATGCCATATTTTATCGTTACTTTACGAATCACCAAATTTAAGTGTGCACATTTGAAACTGCGACTTCTCTGTTTGCATTGGATAACAGTTTGTGTGTCAACATAAAGCAACGTTTGCATTTTAACACTCGATTATTGATTTTGATTGAAAGCACAACAGTGACGAGTCACTCGCACTGTTCACGTCCGAAGATTAGAGGTTCGCCACCGCATCTCTTTTGATCTCGGATTAGCAAGTGTCTTATGTCTTCAATGTCACTATCAATGTGTCTGTGCATCTTATGTCCAAACGTGCATTCATGTAAAATATGCTCTTTAAATGCATTTATAAATCAATGCAAGTCTGCATTTCTTTAAAATACATGTATATTGTAAAAGAAAAGAAAGAAAATTGAAATCTTTTTGCTCGAAAAGTTTGACGAGCAAAAAGTTTGCAAAGTTGTTCACGGAAAGAAAAAAGCGAAGAGTGAATAAGACGGCGATTGAAACATTACAAAAGCAAAAGAAAAAACGTAGACTTGAATTTGCAGTGAAAAGATAGACGCCCAACAAAATTTAATTCCCAACT
This sequence comes from Leptotrombidium deliense, assembly GCA_003675905.2. NCBI lineage: Eukaryota > Metazoa > Arthropoda > Arachnida > Trombidiformes > Trombiculidae > Leptotrombidium > Leptotrombidium deliense. The sequence continues at coordinate 7,376 of NCKV01000123.1, forward strand.
TTTCTGTTGCGAACACAATTTGCATGGAAAAGACCATTGGGATTTAACAACTCACTCAAATACACACAACTAACAGAGATGTAAATTGTAGGCTTCAAAATGAATTGTCCCGATATGCGTTTGTTTTGCTGGTGCATCGCTTCGCGTGGCTGTCGAACGGATGCCTTGTAATCAGCAACAATTTACGCGAACATCGCAAGAATTGAATCGTATTCGCACAGCTGCCCAAACTTTTCGCATCACAATCCACAGAGGAGTTGAAAACTCACTTTAAACCAATTGAAAACCCGGACTTCTATTTTTACATTTGCCGTTGTTTCGCCGTGAAAAGCGACCGCATTTCTCTCTTAACATTTCACAGTTAATTCATCCTTTTTATTTCAAACGAAACGCTTCGTTCCGTTTCGCACTCATTTTCAGTGTGATTTCTCGTTGCACTGTTTCCCAGTTGATTTGCAGGCATTGAACGCCTCTTCGTTGCCATTCACTGCATTCGCACACCAAACAACACTGCGACTAAATTCATCTCTGTTCTCGCAATTCTCTGTTCAAAGCAAATTATGACGAAAAATTAAAGTGCAAAAGAATTGAATTTCAGTGTTGAAAAATTTCTCATTCATTGAACAAAGCAGGCGAACGTTTGCGTTGCAAGTCATAATAAAAGTTTACTGTGCAGCGTTTGCAGTCGCGTTGCGAACGCACACAAAACGAGAGCTCGAAATACGAGAGCAGTAGCGATATAATTTGTATGCAAATTTTTCGGGCTTTTATTTTAAGTCTTAAAGAAAAGAGAGACAAAAGAAACGTAAAACGCGAGTAAATCGCGAACACTGCGAGACGAAAGCGAAGCAAAGCTGAGCCATTATTCGCCTGCAATACTATTTGCTTGCAATGCTCGCGAGCGGTGAACGTTTGCCGAACTTTTCTCCGGTTTTTTGGGTTGCAAAACCAAAAAGAGAAGTAATGTTCGTTCGTTGTTCGCTAAATTGTTTGTTACTGTTTACACATCGAAAATATGAAAACTCGGCTCTAATTATATTTATATGGAAATTTGGTTGCATTGAAGCAACAAAAAGTTGTGTGTGCATTGAAACGCGTTCGCGAATCAATCCTCTGCGAATATCGAATACATTGAAACACATACAACATCAAAAATAACGAACTGTTGTCGCAGTGAAAACAGTATTTTCAACGAGAATAATTATGTTTTTTCGCGAAAGAGCTCATTTTTCTTTTCTTTTGAAAAATTTAGCCAATTTCGTTGCTACAATGAAGCACATAAATTCTTTTATGACTTTATTCTTTGAATATATATCATTCGCAAATATTACAGCGAAATGTGTATGCATTTGATGCATTTCAAGTGCAATACATTTGTCAACGAATTTGTGTGTGACTTTGAAAACAAAATACATTTTCGCAGACTGCGCGTTGCATTTAAACGATGACCGAATTTTTGGGTTAAAGAAAACTTTTCATGTATCGCATTTATTTTCGTATATCCACGAATATCTCTCTGTGTGTGTTTCTGTGTTCACTTATTTCGCCGAAAACAAAATATATAACAACAGTAAAAGTCGGACGTTTTGAATTTTAATAATGAGAATTTAATATAACTGAGAACAGATGCTGCCGCATGACTTATGTTAAACTGTGAAATCGACGTTTACAATTTGACAGCACGAACCGCACACCGAAAACAGAGGATTGCTTTTCGCCCGTGTTTTTTTTGTTTTCCAAAATCGAAAACTGCGAAACTGTAATATTACAACGAGAAGCTCGAATATGTACGTGAAATCTGTGTGTGAATGTGATTCGCAGAGTGAATACAATTTTGCAACATTCGTTGTCGAAATAAAAGTGGGCACGAAAATAATAATCGGCCAACTTTTTATCGTATGTCTAATTCTCAGACAAAATGTGATCCCAAACTGTTACATAACCGAATATTCGCAGTGAAACGCGCCATTTGTTTCCCTCACTTTAAAACAGACCTCAAAAGTGCTGCGAATGTTTGATGCAACGAAGAGATTACTATTTTCAATTCAATGATCACTTTTTTGCATCGAAAGTGATTCACGCATAAAAACATTGAGTAACGCAGCTATCGCGATTGCACTCAATGTTGTTATTCACGTGATTTTCGAATTTCGCAAACATGATATTAAATTTGAAATTAATTTATTTTTATTTGTTGCATTTCGTCGCATTAATCGGCACATTTGAATTCAAAGTTCGAGACTTTTGAGACGAAAAGTAATAAAATTTGAAATAAATTAGCAACATAGACAGCTGAGTGTGCAGCTAGTGAAATGTGTACATTTTCAATGTTAAGTTTTAAATGTGATTAAAGAAGATATATGCTGATTAAGTGTGCTGTGAAAATTATTCCATTAAGCTGTTCGTTGTGCATTTTATAAATACTGAATTTACATATGTTTCATACATTATTACGCGATGTATAAATTTGTTATTCAAACTTTTGTAATAAAAAACAATAGCAAAACACACTGCAATTCATTGTGGATACATTTTAGCTGTGCTTGCGATGTTTGTTGTTTCTGGTTTTCAGCGAAGATGTTACCAGTGAACTGTTTGTTCCAATTATGTTTATCAAATAAATGCCGCGACTTGCTTTTAATCAACGCACGATTTAATAAATAAACAGAAACGCGATGCATTAAATATTAAACGAGCTGAAATATTATATAATAGTAGTAATAAAACGATATTTTTTGTGTGTGGTTCTCCTCTTTGAAAAATGAGTGACGATTAGAAGCAGAATGGCAGTTGAAGAACTGCAATCGCATTGCATTGCATTGCATTACACATTGTATCCATATCGCATTTCGTTCGCCGTTGCTGTTATTCACATTATTCGCAATTCGCGGCTCAACTGAATATACAATGGAATTCAGTGTCTAGTGTGCAGTGTACACCACTGTGTGCAGTATTAATATTCGAGTGCATTTCTGCTGTATTCCGGGAAACAGTTGGGATCAAAGTGTCGATTATCTGTTTTCGAGAGTAACGAGCGCAGAGATGGTAAGAAGATGTGAGTGAGAAGAGGCACTGGATCGCTGTTCGACTGACATATGATCGAAAGTGTCGTCATATTGTCTAAAGCATTCGGTGAACGCTGCTATTAACGTATTGCGTCGTGATTCGCTCCATTTTTATAGAATAATAATAAAAGTGCGACGCAATCGTTGCACACACATAGACACACTCGAATTTTAGAAACATTAAAAAGCTGAGTGAGATTCTTTCGCATCAATCATCGAACAGGCGAACGTGTGACACAATATCCCATTAAAAGCGAAATCATCTCTGTTCCGTAACTTTAGCAGAGTCTCGGTGAAGTATCATTTAAACAGAAGCCATGTTTCACTTCACTTGCACACAGCTACAATATTATTATTGAAAAACAAAAAAGTTTTTTTGTGGGCTAAAGTTGTGCGCTTTTAACCGTTGTTTTCGAGTGACTGTTTGCAAATGAATGAACAAAAGCTTTTGAACATGTCTACGTAACAACACTCACAACATACGTTTTTATAGTTATACTTATTGTGATGAATTACGTTTTCGGCAAAAATCATTATAATTGGGCTCTTCTATTAAACCTGTGCACTGAAAAAATGGTTCGTAACATAAAACCGAAATGACCACACCTTGAAATTTTGTTAATTTCTACCTTTCGCTCGACTCTCCCTTTAATGTTATCCAAATAGTATACATGTACATACAATGCGATGTAATTATTAGTTTTAACTGCAGATTCATTGCAGAAACAGAAACAAGACCGAAAATGCGCAGATTTAGCAGATGACAACCGATACCGAAAAACGTTGCCTGTTGGTTCGTTTGTTTTGCGAATTGTTGTGAATGCGAAACAGAACTCGAAAATCGCATTGAAATCGGATTTGAGCAGAGATGCAAAACGAGAGCATCGCTGTATTGAGAGCAGGAGAGAGAGTGCAGTGCTGAGATGCTTTAATTGCCCGTTCGACAGCCGAAGGCTATTTATTTAACCGTTGAGTGGAGGTTTGTGCAACAAACCAACAAATTGAGCGTTTCTTGATCCGAAAATGTTCAGCTTTTCTTTATTACATAAACATTGTTATCAAACATAACAATGCTTTTTGTAACGCCGTTTTGTATTGCATTTTAGCCGAAAAGAGACTAAACGATGCATCGTTAAGGAGTGAGCAGAGTGAAAGGCGAATTGGAATTGTATACTTGGTGTGTAATGTGAGTGAGAATAAGTAGTGACCTGTTCTAGTCTCGCAAATAACAGAGTTTCGCATAAAGCGTACAAAAAACACAATCATCGCTGTATTCGCAGCAATGATACACTTTTAGTTGTGTGTGTGTTTCGAGTGTGTAACAACTACTTTCGAATATTGTTATTACAGGGAGGAGATTATCGTTTTCGCGAACGTATACTTGTGTGCATGTCTTTCTAGAATGAATATCCAGTCTCTTAAAAATGATTCTTACATTTGTGTGCAGCAAACACCGTTATTATTGATGATTATATTAATGATGCTTTGCGAAAGCGTTTCGATAACAAATCTTACACTTAATTTATAACAGTTTCGCACCAAAAACGTGATCAATATTTACATACGAATTTAATGGCAGCGTTTCGCTGGCTTTGCAGTCATTAACACCCCTTTCACTGTTTTGGCGAAAGCAGAGAAAACGGTTGAGTGTTACGTTTCGGTTACACTGGCGAACGTATAATTGCATCGTTGTGCAGCAGTGAACACAAGAATTCTCGAAGCCAGTGTCCGCAGTGTACCGATTTATTAACTCTGATTGCACCTTTCCTCTGCATTTCGATTGGCGATCGCCGTACTTCGCAGTCTTTTTGTCGGTTGCAGAGAAACGTTTCGCTTAATATTAGACTCGAGAAGAGAGAAAGGTGATCGTTGCCTGTGTTTTGATGGATACATCATCAATCACATCGCTTCCATTAGCGCTGTGCTGCACCAAAATTAACGTTTTTTCAAAATACACTTTCTGCGAATCGTATTCCATAGCGTTTCTTGAGGCATATTTTTCTGCGGACGACTAATGGACAGCAAATTACATCTAATTTTAAATCGCGAATATTTTTTGCTGCGCTGGGCTCGGCGATCGCTGAGAGAAATTCTCGATTCGTTTGCATGTTTACGAATCGAGAAAAAGCAGCCATTCATTCCGTCATTCATTCTCTTTGTCTCGAATTGGAATGCTTGAATACCACAAAACTTTTTTCTCGTCGAAATAAGCGACAGTTAATTAAAATTAGGAAATAACAACCCTTTTATTCAAACGGCTTCAATAATGGCTTTTTGATTGTGAAAAGAATTAAATATTTCCGCTGCTTTTCTGCTTTAAACAGAAAACGGCTTTTAATGAGTGTCACAAAAGCAAAGCAAAGTTTGCACACATCTCTCCATTCGTTCGATTCATTATTAATGAAGCATCGATTTGACAGCAAAACAATATTGAATTAGATTACAATCTCTCTATTCGACATTCGGTTGCATGAACGCGATTCAATTGAAGCTCGCGATCACAATGAAAACAATTGGACGTCGATTGTCGAAAGGGCAGTCGATGCGATCGAAAACGCTGCACGCCAATCGGACTTTGCGTAACCGTCGATGCATGGATGCAAGCATCGTGTGCGCTTCGCAACGCTGCTGTGCATCGCAGCCTCGGATGCATCGTCTGCAATCGATGTACGACTGTGTTCGCAGGGGAAGAAAGAGTGGCACACACTTTGAAATTGCAAATTAAGTATGTGAAAGCGTTCTGGAAGCGGTGCGCTTCAAAATTTATATATTCTGTCACTTAGCAATGCAACTCGAAGCAACTGCGCTTCGAGCACAGAGCTGCTGATTTAATTTCGAGCACTTAACGACCGCAACGAGTGCACGGGAAACGAAGGCCCGCTTTGCTCGGCGATGATCCATATTAACATTGATAATTATCCGCCGTTTGCAGAATTGCAATGCAGATGAACGAACGAACGCAACGCAACGTTTACGTACTTTCCATATAATTACAAACGAATACAAGAACAGTTTGGGAAACAGCTTTGAGACTCCATTCGAGTTTCATCCCAACTCGAAGAACGTTCGTTCGCTTTGCGAGTACATTCGCTTCGCTTTTCCACAATTCTTTCAATTTCAGTTTCTTGCGTTCAGTGCATTTCTGTGCGAGAATCTCGTTTCTAAGGCAAAGCTCGGCGTACGCTACCATACAACAGGTAAGAGTGTCACCAGTGACTTACTGGTCATTTTAGCCTATTTTGCACATACTTACTGCTTTGCATTACCTGTTGCTACGCTGCGAACTTCTGTGAGAGTGAATCAGACCGACGATCACTTTCTGGGAATGCTGATTCTACCTTTTAAGGCTGCTGACGATTTATCACATTTGTTTGACGGCGTTATTGCAACGTTCGGTGATCTAATTGTTGCTTAATGACCGTCTCGAACGTCGATATGGTCTCATTACTGCGAAGGGCACTTCAATTATGTAACATTACCCTTCGAACAGCCTATACGTATGGGAGAGGCGATTGTGTGCCCAGCCTTAGGAAACAATAATATCCATAATGACACACATTATTCGAGAACTTGTCTCAAACACTCGCAACACATCGCTTTATTATTATCATTGCGAAAAACAGCATACACACACAAAAAAACAATTTCGCCTTCTTTCGTTTCGCAGATCGCTTTTTACTGAGAAAAGGCTGCTTTCTGTATTTCTCACATGTGTGGTGTGATCGCACGTATGCATGCGAGCACGTTGTGTACGTGCACACCAAATGAATCTGTTCTTGTGCCGCACTCTTAATGATGAGGACGGACGCAATTCGAAAACACCTGCATTTTGATGCCGGCATTCGTTGTAATCGCTAGTGTTTCGCTGTTCACTCTGCTGTAATAATGCTCACTGATCTCCAGGAATGCTCACATTCCTTGTCTGACCCACCCTTCACTTGAGAACAATTCGCACACTACGTTTAAACTGGTAAACGTAATCGCTGCGTTTTGTAGCCAATTGTCTCTCCTATAGCCAACAATGACAATAATAATTATAATGAACAGTTTCGCTGATCGTTTTCGAAAAGAGATAAAATTACAAATTTCGAGAGCAGTTACTTTAGCAAATAACTAGAAACGTTCCGAGAATCGTTTGCCGTGACTGAGTCCACGAATCGCGCAAATGACGGCGTTTTTAATCGTGTGTTGTGATCGTGTTTACAACGATAATTTGAAAGACACGCTTACCTGTGGTGCAGTTACGTGCACTGCACATACACACTGTACACAGGACAGAAGAGATGAGAAGTGCAATAAATATAATGTTTGAGGTGATGTTTAATCATCGTTTAATCCCTGTAATTTCAAAGTTTTCTCAGCGTTGTTCGCAGCTGGACGTTTGTATTCAATGAAAAGCGCAACTAAACACTCTGCAATCTTGTCTCTAGTTTGCAGTAATAATTTTTTCCTCTCATTTTTGCTTTATAAAGAGCGTTTTTCGAAACAACCAATTTTTAATGATCACTTGTTCATTTAAAAGCACGAATGGCAGAACACAGGCTGATCTCATTTTCGACGTGCATGCTGATAAATAGCCTCTGCCGAACACATCGGACCTTTTTAAGGCCTCCGCGATTTCTAATTATTTAAAAATATTGCGGGGAGTTTACCGACTAATTGCTTCAAACTTCGTAAACTTTTGCGTTCACTATTTTTCACGAAAAAACATTTTTCAAAAGTAAATTAATTTAAGAAATAGCTTTTTTGCGTTGTGTTGTGTTGTGAAAAGCGAAACCAGCGCAACACTCAATTTCAACGCTCATCTGTGATCTCAATTAGCAGTGTTTCAGTTTGTTTCTGGTTGCTTAACCAAAGCGCGTCGTTATTACAGTAACGCAAATGGATCGCATTACTTTTTGTATCGTTTCGTGAATTTTGATTATTCAATAATCGAGTGATTAGTGTTTGAATGACAAACAAGACAGCGAACAGTTTATCCATCAGTTTCACTTTGCTGTTGTAAACACGTCGTCGGCATTCATTCATTCAGAAGCGTTGTTTGCCGACATTCAAATTGAGTGCATTTTAAAGAGGTTCGCGTAAACAGATCATTTAAAATTGCAAGTTTGTGTATTTTGGTTGTCGCTGCCGTTTCGTTCATAACTTGAAATGTAATCTCGACAAACATTCGTTGAAAAGTCCTCTCGAAGAATGCGTCGCTCTCAGAGCCTGCGAAAGTTGCACCCCATTTCACGAATATTTGCGGTGTGCGGTGTTCAGTCCGCAGCGAAACGCGATTACATGTATTGAACGCAAAAGACGCGCGGAATTTTTACGGTCTGTCAAAAGGTCAATAAAGTATCGCGAAAACTAGAATGGAGAATGTATACTAGAATTTATATGAACTTGTGTCGAAGTGTTGTGTCGAGTCTGCAAAAACGTTACGCGCGGTCATTCACAGCCTTCGCTTCGAGTCTCTCACTTTTCTTGCGATTCTTCTCGCAAGTCGCTTCGCTGTTCGCCTTTTCTTTCGAAAAAATTATTTTAAATGAATTAAAGTGAATGAAAGATGGAAAAACGAGAGAAAAAACGCAACTAGCAGTGTTTCCAACCAGCAATTTAGTTGTGTGCGCGTAACGATTATTTATCGTTCGTTGTCTGAACGCGAAAAAGGATACATAATACGTATTATTAAACGTCGATTCGTAAATATTTCTGAACAAATAATCGACCAGCAATTATCATTGCGAAACACGCGGTTTACAAGCGATTACGTCGATGGCCGTAACAAACGAAAGCGGACTGCGAGCAGAATAGAATGAAACAGAACAGAACAGAATGTTGTTCTAACAACAACAGCAGTAGAACAACTAATGCCGCCGATTGCGGTGTTCGGTTTCAAGTGAGGCTGGCTAATCAAAGCGGCGAATCTGTTTCGGTTTCGAAATACCAATTTTTAAAGAAGCGATTGTGAATGGAAATGTTTCTGTAATTGTGCTTAATTCTTTGAATAACAATCATATTGACTTTTATCACTTAATTAGTAAATAATCTAAATTTCAAATTTGATCCTGAAAATTATTCGCTGGTTACAAATTCATTAACAAATATTATTAAACAGTGTTGCACACATACATTAAATCATGTTTTTAGTGAGAAACGCAAATGCATTACAAGTTTAAACAAAAGGCGAAAATTGCCAGTGAATGCATTTTCATATACACACTGTGTATATGTAAAAGTACAACCTTTGAAAAGCCTAATTTGAATTGCAGAAATTATGAATTCTTTATATTCTTTTTTCCAAGTAATTAAATTAAATACAAATTTGATTGTTTATTATGTTAATGTTGAACGAGTCAAAATTGCAAGCGAAACGTTCGAATTGCAAGTTGCAACTCAAATAAGTGAAAATATGTGAATTGTGTTCAAACGAAACATCGTTTTATTTACTGTCAATAAGCTGTGTTTTGCTTGATCAATAATCGGCTGATACAATAAACGTAGCTGTGAAACGATCAACATCATCATCATCACAATTATGTGTGCATTGCGGTGTACTGCGTTTACGCAATTATGCGCCATTAAAATTTCAATTTCATTGCGATTGTTAAATCGACTCTGTAAATTATTTGCGAAAAAAGTGAGATTTTTGGCAAAACGAAACGAAACGAAACGAAGAATAAATAAATGCACAATCATTGCAATCATACATACATATAGCGACGTATGCATTTATAGCAACACCTGAATAATATTTTCGGCGTGTGTGCTCAAATGCATGAATTGGACGAATGCGAATTATTTTCATTGCATTTCAAATCTTCATTTCATTTCATTTCATTTTCAATTCATAAATTATAAGAATAAAAAGTGTGTTGCGCACAAAAACGTTGAAAATGTATTATTGGTGAAGCTTTCTGTGTCTCATTGTTTATTGCGCACTTTTCGTAAAAGAAATAAAAACAGTGAGTTTTACTATTATATTCATTATTAAGTGAAAAGCGACAATAAAAATATTATGTAATATATATTATACTTTTAGATCTATAAAATTGGCGAATCGCTGGTCGCACAACGCTTCGGTGTGTGTTCACTGTGTATGTTATTCGTTCACATTCGTTCGTTGTGTGCACCGAGGCTACAACTTTGGGTACCATTTCTTTTCTGCAATCGATTTTGCGCCGAATTGTAGTTTCGCCGACAAATACTCGAAGGAGTTTTCGTCAAATATGAACACTTTTTTTCTTTCTTGCTTATTTCATCTGAAAATTGTGTGCGTCTCACAAATATATTATTACTGTTTGTAAAATAATTAAAAGCGATATATATTTAGCGAAATGAGTTGGTCTCAATGCACGGTTGGAAAGGCGAGAGATTCGCGACTCTTTTACTCGATTTGCTGTGAAAACGATAAAGAATGAAGAATAAAGACAGTAATTATAATTAAAGAAGCTTCCCTGACATAACGAGCGCCATGCAACCAATATTCGTGCATTCATTGCTCGCATCGGTTATGATTTATTGTAAATGCTTTCGAGATTAATGTTTGCTGTGTGCATTCGATCGCTTACACTGTACATTCACCAGTGGCCTTTGAATCTATACCACATTTGTCTGTATTTCGGTTGTTGTGTCAAAGAAAATGGGAGACAATCGGCAACTGTTCTAGCAAAGCCGTGTTTGTGTTTGTGTTAACGCGAAAAGCGAATTCATATTTTCGACGATTCGACAGCGAAATTACTGTATTTAAGCATTAATTTATTTTTTACTCGAAAAACGATAAAACGAATGAACGTAACGCGCATACAAAATGCAGAGTTTAACTTAATTTAAATATAAGAATAATTTTAATTCGTAACAAATTGAAGTAATAGTGTGGAAGAAAACACATGTCCTGCTGTTGTGTGCCCTATACCCGAATGAAGGCAGTCGTGTTGTTTATTGAATCCGCAATCGGAAAGTAAGCGACTTGGAAGAGGGGTGCAAATCCACACACACTCGGTTCACGACTGCGGACGTTCGCAGTGGCCGTCACTGTTCGCTATGTTTGCAGTTTGCCAGTCGAATATTGCAAAGAAAGCGGACATACAGAAAGTGCAGAAAGCCGGACTAACATTTGGCACCCTACGTGTCGTGTCGTTCATTGTCGTCGTGCACACACATTTTGCAAACTCGTAGCGTTAAATTTGATAATGGAAAGTATAACATTGAACCGGGAGAACGGTTCTTCCCCATTTTGGCAGCTTTAACCCTCTGTCTCTGTTGTCGCCCATAAATCTTGGTCTCATTTGAATACGCGGTGTATTTGGGGACTATGCGAAAGAAAAAGAGACTTTGGCTCATATTTACATCGAATGACAAGACCTCACAGTTTGTGCTCCTGTTATATATTAGTTAGTAAATATCTATCCGCTGCAAAACTGTGGGCATTTTGACGTTATGGGTGTTACGGCAGTTGTGCGACACACGCGAACTCGCTTTCAGGCCTTTGCTTCTCTCAAATTCAGTGAATCGATTACAAAATTGACAACCGGCGATCACAATGCAAACGCTGCTCGCCTGTCGACTTCAATCATAGTTAAAAACGACTGAAATCGACTGCAATCGTCTGAGAGTCGAAAGTAATGTCCATCGAATGCAGTTCAGACGCCGAAATGGCCACTATCCATTCACTGATGTTTCGCTGCAATCACACTAATTTTTTGCGTAAAGAATTAAATTATTTTCGACTCTCTCTTCGAATAACAATTTTTTTGGCAATTCTTTTTGTGCAGTGACTGCGATGTATGCATCAATTGCGTCCATCGAATGTACGCACACAGCAATTTTCCGACGTTCATTGAATAACGCTGAGCCACTGCGAACATAAACTAGTGTTGCAAGAGTATTTCAATGCTGACCACAACCCAAAATTGATGATCATTGTTGCTTTCAGGTTATGACCCGTTCGCAGCGTTGCCCAGTGTTTCGCAATCAGTTTGAATGGAAAAGCGTAGTGAATGCAGCAAAATGGAGAACCGACGGCCAATGAGCGACTCACTGCGAATGTGAATTCGGTGAATTCGAAATGAAACAAATGAAACAGTAGAGCGACTCTGCGACACGAATGCATTCATAAACACAGGACAAGAGACAGTTTCGGTTTCGTTGTCACTTTCATGTATTCAATGAACTCAGTGTTTCGTTTAATTGTTTTTTCACCTTTTTTCTCAGGAGTCGCAAAATTACGATCCATTTGAATAAAAGCTTAATTTAAAAGAGGCAATAAAATATAAATTTGAATTTAAAGTGAATAACGCGTTGTGAGCTCTTTGACGCAGTTTTCCGCTTGTTAACAGCGAGGCAATAATTCAACGGAAGACGAGTCCGGGAGACACCGAGTTACCCGTAAGGCTTTATATCCATCTTTCAACTGCCATTCAAACGTTGTTGCCAAAACGTTTGCATGCAAAATCATTGCGTATTAATACGATGCTACATTTAAATTAGCAGTTTCGCGAATCTCCGGAAAATAGTCGAGAACGGCAATTAGAAGTTGAAAGCGGTTTTCAAACTAACGAGTAATTACCGAGTACAAAATAACTGCAACAAAATACACCCGAAAACAACCGTGGCTAACATTCATCAGCGTACTGGATAATAGTTGCATTCATTCTAAATGTGTGCTCATCTCTTGTTTAAATAAGTGATGCGTTTCTTGCTAAGCTTTGATTCATATTTAATTTGCGCACGAAACGCGGAGAACACGATTTATGTCCGAGGAGGCCAGTTGGTCATCAGAGGCCGTTTAATGGCCGGCTCTCTTTGTGCCTTCGATAAACTGCTTTATTGCCCTTTTTCCATATTGCATCCGTATTCAATTCGAATGTGAAACAAGACTGCAATTCGATTGCATTCATGTTGCAGTGCACACACTGGTCTCTGTTCTCTGTTCTCGTCTCTCTTCTCTGTTTTCTCGTTAATTGAATTTATTGATTTATCAAATATTTAACGAAATGGATATTATATTCAAGACACGCATTTATTTAAGAAAATTGGAGGCCATTAATTTTTATAAATAATTATAGTTTAACGGTTACTCGAAAATAGCGGTTCGCGTGTTGTACTTGAGAATTCGGTTGTCTGCGGTCGACGAATAACAACAACAACAACATACACAACAAGTAATACGTTGTAAAGTTAAAGTCGACGTTTTGTTTTTGGTTGCGATTCATATTTTATTACTTAAAACATTAAAACACACTTTTTGCTTTTTGCTTGCTAGATACGTTATGAAAAAAGCGAACGCAAAACTTTTGTGTTTTGGCAGACATTAAAAGTTAGAATTGTAAATTATGATAAATGACGATTTGATGAAAACGAAGTAACAACACAACAGCTATACAAGAAGAATGGCTTAAATGATTTCAAATTGATCATACATTATACAGCAAAACATGCATGCATGCATCCATCGCTTTCAAGTTTTTCGCTGCGAAAAACCAAAATTCGGTCCATAATTTTGACGAAACATAAGTGATGTTCGGCGACGTTTACTCAAACTGACGACGTGTTCGCATTTTGGTTCGCAACTACGTTTTAAAAAGAGAGTCCATTTGATTACGAACTGCAGGCGCAAAGAGATGCGAACAGATTCGAAATGATGCGTTCGTGTGTTATATGATGGATGTGGGAGTTTGGGAGTTTGAAATTGCAAAGTTTGCTAGTAAAAGTATAACGGCTATTTGCTTGCACACTCGTCGTTCGTAAAAGTTTTCGCTGCAAATCTCTTCTTTGTAAATTCACTCGAAACGATATTTGGCCATTCGAAGTGGCAGTAAAAATCAAAGTATTTTCTCTTCAAATTTAGGCACTCGTCGAGCGTTGTTTGAAAAAAACCGAAAAGTCATTCGATATTTCCTTTTATGATAAAGCGAACCGCGAGAAGTGATAGAAGTGATCTTTTCGAGTCGCAATTTTACGGACTGCCACTGAAGAGGTGATCTGAGGCTGAGCTTGATTGATGAGCTCTCCGCATCGAATTCCGCATCGACCCTAAAATCTGTTTTTCTTTCGGTTAATGATAACAGCCGCTTTTGTCTTTTTTGTTACCGTTACTTATAAGACTTGAATTTGAAATCAGACCGCGAGAAGGTGCAATACAAGCGGTGTGTGTTCACGTTATCTGTTGTTGCAATCTCTCGCAGCGCAGCCAACAATCCATCCATTCTTTTACGCGCCTAGAACTCAGCGAACACACATTTCTCAGCACCACATTCACGTCACGTATTCGCCCAATACTCGACTTTCGTATCCCTAATTCGAAGCATATAAAACTTGAATTCTTGTCTTTGCTTTGTTTTTTGTGCACAACGAGTCGAAAGCACACGAAAGGCTGATCCTCTCTGTCTCCTCCGCATCGTTTCCGTTCGATTCCATTTTTGCGGTTAAAAATTGAGAGCAGAACGCGAAATTCGAGCCCAAATTTCATCAAAAGTAAAAAGGTTCGTCGTTGAAATATTGGCTGAATACGTGTGCGTTATTCGACTGCCTTTAATTCGTTTCTTTAAACCTAAAAAAGGCAAACGTAAAGAGGAAACGTGACTGCGGCGATCGCAGTATTTTCGAAACCACCGAAACATTGTTTCGTATAATTCGAGTTGCGAGAGCGAGATACACTCTAATAATCACTGTTTTTAAATAATTTCTTGTGTGATTAAAGCTATGTGCAATTACATAGAAGCAACGGCAGCAAAAGTGAAAGTGCGATCATTTTTCTTCTTTATTATTATATTTTCATTGTACGTCCGAACGCAGCAATTATAATTACACGTAAATGCAGCTTGATGTGTGCGATTCTCCATATTTCTGGCACTTAATGGCACACTAATGTCGAGCATCGTTCGCATTCGGATTAAGCGAGCTTCAATGCATTGTTGAGTTGCAGATGCGAAAGATGCGGATATTTAAGCAGATTTGGTTCGCTGTTCGCATGATTGTTGTGTGCATCGAAAGGGTGCTGTTTATAAATGTTAGGATTAGAACGGCGACGCGTAAAGAAGAGCACGATGAACAGAGCGCTTGAAATTTAGATTTAAAGTGCAGCTCATTGTCTTTATGAGAGTCACATTTTAAAAACCGAAACCGCAGATTGTGTCAACATTAGCAGAAATATACGACGGATACGTGAGACAGTAAATCGCATCGAAACGGTCTCTCGTTTTTCGGGCGCTCGTTTCGCTAGTCTCTTCTCTTCTGATTTATATCAACAGACACAAGCATTCATTACTATAGTAACTTAGCAAGATGAACAGCAACTTTATAGATATGCAAATTTGTGTGTCAGGCTGCAGTTATAGACCGAATGTCCCTCTGTGTGTGTTCGCTGATCGCGAGTATCATTCTCAATGTTCTCCGACCGCGAGTCAAATGAGAAACGCCGGCTAAGGCTCCTCTTTTTTATCGGCTTTAACAACCAAAATATTATATTTTAGCTGTGATTTATTGCGCAACAAAATTCGCGTAAACATCGCAACGTTTGAGAAACTTTTTTGCTCCACTTTTTGGGTGATCGCTTTCATCTCTCATCTTTTTCTTCGAGTCGCACTTCTTTAGCGACTAATTATAAGCAAACAACGCGTAACTGAAACCAGTGAAACATATCCAGCATCACATTTCGTCTAAGGGATCACTTTTTACTGCTCTCCGCTTCCAGTTTCGCGCAAGCAAATTAATTGATGAGCAAACTATTAAATTCTAATTTGTATTTTATGCTTAAATTCTATGAATTCCGCCAATTTATTCAAGAAACAAAAATATGCTAATTTAAAATTTAAAGCAAGCATTCACTTGTTTAATGCTAAATGAAGTAAACTTTTCTTTTAACTCTCGACTCTTTTTTATGAACACTTTTTGAATGAAAACAGTGAACTGCTTTCGTTTTTTGCTTATTTTCAAATCGAATTCAAATTGCAATGTTTTCAAAATTGAAACCATATATTCGATGTTGTTAAAATATTATTCTCTAATTTAACGAGATGGCCGTTTAATAAAAGATCACTTCTTGAAGCGACTTAAAGCGAAATTAAAGCGAATCCTTGTTTAAACAAGCTTTCGTTACTTTGTGTTCTAAAAATTGACAGAAAATTATAAAAAGCAAATGAAAAGTGATGTGAAAAGAAAACGTTCATTAATTTAAAGTGAAAAGTTGCCTGCATAAGAAAGCGTTCTTCAGCTCGATCTGTTCTCGTGTTCTGATCTGTTGCCGATGTGGGCGTTCGTCGAATTTATTCCTGATTATAAATTGTGTTGCTGTGCATATTCGCAGTGCAGCGTTTTCTTCGCATTTCTCAGCATATTTTGATGCATTCGAACAGTAAACACACTGCGATTTGGGATCGTCTCTGAAACAGTTTATGTATGCTGTGTTTTGATTAACACAAAACGTTTCTAAAGACGTTTTTAATTAAAGAAAAGCAGGCGTTTCGAAATGCGTTTTAACGTTATTCATTCACCGTTCGCTGTTGCTTCGCGAATCTCATCAATTTTGAACGCAATTAACTGCTGTAACACAATGAGAACGCAATACATCTTTGCGACACGAATACAATTATATAATAGCTACGTATTCTTGTGTGTTGTTAGGTGTTTCACAGTCCATATGTCAACGAAGAAACAGACGACAGAACGGCACACCAGAAGCGAACAATGACCGTCTCGGGACACGGGAAGCTGCAACTCGAGTCACTATTGCGAATCGCTGAATGCAAGAATATCGCAGACGAAACAACGCGTGAATGAAGAGCGAACACAAACCATAATCATATTCGCCTTTTGCTCAACAATCGAAAGTGTTGCTAAATTCAGGTTAATCCTTAATACACTTGGTGTGTGTAATGTGATATTTTGTATACAATACCTTTCTTATCCGCCAGCAAAGCTGGTCTATTACTTTTACTTTTTCAATATAATGTGCAATAAAACGCTCGGTTATCTCGAAAGCTGTACAATTATTTATTGTATGTCTTTATTCAAAGTCCGAAAAATATGGGCGTTAATACACAACACAAATTCATATGAACACTACAAACAGTGTACAAGCTCTCTTTTCTTGGCTTTTCACTGCGTTATTCGCACGCATTTGAATACATTTTAAAAGGAATACATATTTTGCGTTCGAAACACGGATTTCGTGTACAATTACTATGCTAAAGCCAAAGCTTTGGTCGCTGGTTACCCTTCGTCTCTGGCTTCGCGATACAATTTACAATTTCATCGGTTTAACAACGCTGCTGCACTACTTTTAAAAGTGTGTATTCCACCTCTGCACTTGAAGTGTTCGCTGCAACTATAATATAATCATAATAACAGTGTTGCTCAGTGCAACTGAAGCTTCCTTGCAGCAGCAAATCTATAACAAATCTCTTTTCACGAATATTCCAACAATACTCGGTGTTAGTATATGTATAGAGAACAGCGTTTCCATGTTTGGATAACCGAATTCGGGAGCAAAATATTCTTCGTTTCACTTTACTTTTCTATAGGTTTTTCGGGAAACTAATATTTATATTTGCAATACGATAGAACAACAACTGGTATTGTGCCGAATGTACATGTGCCTGCATCCGTGCATCGACCGTCAATTGGAGTATTAATGTTAAACAAACGCCTGACAGCCATAAAAATGGAGAATGAAAACATTTATAGACAATAAAACAATGAAAACGCAATGTGTTTGCTTTTCGTTTCACTTTCATTTTCAAACTGCAGTTCGAAAGACGAATAAATGTCGAATGCTATTCTCGAAACAATCACAACAATGTTGAACAACGTTTTTTTGTTTGCCCGTGAAAAGTGAACTTTTTTGAAAAGTTTTGCCGATGCGTTTGAAGAACACGGCTCCATCTGTATTCGAACCGAATTTCGATAATTCAAAAGAACTTTTTTGTCGTGTTTTTGTTTTTCACATGAAACATGAAATGTCGAAAAAATATAATGAAAAGAAATAAGAGTGTCTCTGGTGTGAGTGTATGTAGTTGTCATTGATCGAAATATGTTTACAGAAATATTAAATTAGTGGCGAATTAATTTTATTCGCTTTTCCATACAAAATTTTGTTGATGTATTCGCGTTTAGCGATTCGAAGCGAATGTCTAAAAAAGAATGTACGCTAATAATTCGGTGTGTAAACAGTGCGGGGAAAGGTATTTCCTCGTTGTTATGTGACTGCAGACGAATTGAGATGAAAATATAGTCTGCGAACAGTTGCAAACACAATGGAATAACACGGTTGCACGCCGTATACGGTATACAGTCTATACACTCATTTGAATATTCGTATGCAAAGTGGGCGATTAAAAATTCAGTAAAGCTCTTCATCAGTGAAATGCCTTCGCGTCTCTGCTATACATATACACACACATACAACACAACTCACACACGTATATTTGTGTGTATAATAAAATATTCAAGTGTATCTTTACTAAAGATGTTTTTTATAGTAAAGAGAGTCTAATTTCGTGAAGTTAAGCCAAAAATAATTGACATGCGAGTGGTTTGCGTTGCAAACTTCGCCATCAAAACACGATTTAAGCGAACACTGCAAACTAAATTAGACGTGCAATCGTTGTTACTCTTTGTGTAACACATTTATTTGCAATTTTAAAACGGTATCAAAAACTTATAATACTACATATGAAACGAATGTTGC
>NCKV01000124.1:0-26052 GCA_003675905.2 Leptotrombidium deliense
AGTTTTTTTATCAAATCTCGACTGAAATAAATGTAATAATTTTATCAGTTAGACTTCGTTCAAAAAACATTAACATTAATTTCCAGGAAACTTCATGCAACTTTTATTTCTGTTTTCAGTGTTATTTCTGTGTTACTTTTTAGATAACGCATAAACGTTATGAAAATCGTTCCTAGAATTTCAAAACGATTGTCAGACATGAAAACAAACACTAATCTAGTCGTGCATAAAAATTAATGTGTGTTACATGCGCAATTTATGTCATTTTAATCGTACCTATCGTAACCCAAGTATTTGCTGAAGAACTTGTTAACGTTGTGCCCACGGTATCGATCATTTTCCAAAGTGTGTAACAGCAAATCTTCGCCGTCGTTTCCAGCAGATAATTTATCAATCCTTCCATCAATTGTATTTAAGCCAAACGTGTCGCTAAAAGTTAAAAACGTGTGAAAATCGTCTCATGACTTTCTTTATAAACTTGTGACGTTTTTCGTAACTTTTAACACTTGAAAGAGCAATCAACGAACTTATCTGAGAAATACGTGTCACGACGGTTATAAATAAAGTAAATGTTGCTGTATTATGCAATAGTTTGAATACACACCCGTTAAGCTCCTCTTCGCTTTGAGTTTCTTCATCCCCCGATTCTTCGCTGTCTTCAGAAGCACTGGTCGTCGATACCGATTCTCCTGAAGCAACTGGTTCGTTGAATTCTACCGTTTGAGATTTCAACGTTTCGACCTCCATTTTTCTCAAACAGATACGTTTACCGTTTTGCTGTGAAAGTAAATGTGAACGCATTAAAGAAAGTGTGTCGACGAGAACAGGCATCAACAGAATGCACTATACACAGTCAGTGAACGATAACGAAGCGGCGCTTACCGAATGAGACAATCAGTAGACCGTCAAGGAAATAGTTAACTTCCAGAGGAGTTGAGATCGCATCGAAATTGATTGAACAGTGTTCGCTTTCGTCGAAAAGTTGCGAACTGTTCGCAAGCAACGAGACAACGGTTTGCGAGCACTGCTCTGACAAAAATGGATCACTGTTCGTTCCTCATTGCGACGACGCGATAAGCACACAAACTTGCGTTCACACTTCGATTTGGTATTTGAAGTGTGACCAGCAGTAATCTGGTCTCTGTCTGCTGCGCTAGAAGTCTCGGAAAACGCGCCTAAATTATAATCGCAATAACGCTCATTCGTCAACAGCTGTTCGAGGCTAATGAATTGCGAGCAGCGAATTGACAAGTGCTTCGTTCGTGAACTCGAAGTCACTGCTTTGAGCGGCGAAAACGTGAAACTGTTGATTTCGCAAAAGTGGATTGGCGATGTCGGAGTCGTAGTATGGGACTCAGCTCTAATGTTTTCCAAGTTTCTGGAGCGTCGCAGTCAATTGAATCCTCAGTATTTCAGGAATAAAGTTGCACTTGAGTTGGGAGCGGGTACCGGCATATGTGGATTAGTAGCCTCCGTTTTGGGGTACTTGTAGTCTCAGTGATTAACAGTTACTTTTTACATAAACAGCATCATTTCACATTTTTAGATGCGACGTTATTTTAACAGACATTCCTTCAATTGTGCCTTTGCTTGAGACGAACATTGAGAATAACAAAGACTTGATTGCGTTATGCGGACGGAAAGTAGTCGCACATTCCTGGAAATGGGCTTCTTTCGACACGTTTGAGCAAGTTTTGCGATGTTTAGAATCGAATACAATGTCACTTGACTATGTTTTCATTTCGGATTGCATATATTACGAGCAGGTTTCGTTGATCAAAATTTATGGCATATTCAACCTTCGAATTCACAGGGAATGCATTCGTTGATCGAATCAATTATTTGGTTGTGTGAACGTTTCAAAAATTCACTCGAAATTTATTTGTGTTACGAAGAACGAGAAGAACATTCAGCACTTGTTGAAACATTCTTCAGAGTAGGAATTTTTACATTGATTAGTTTTACAAACATAATATTCACAGTCTTTGTCTTCAACAAGTACAATTTCGTGGACAGAAATTGGTGCCGAAGAACATGATCCATGCTTCACGTCACCGGACATTCACTTAATACTAATCAAACCAGTGAAGCAATGAATTTTAATTAATCAACTTTTAAATTGGTCAAAGAATCGATTATTTTTATTTTTGTTTCTTTTTATGCTCAACAAATCTGAACGGAATTTCAGTGAACAGAAGACTCCCTGCAAATACAAGAATGGTTCCGAAAGTGTGCCAAACAGTGAATGTATTATTGAAGTAAAATATCGAAATGATTAACGAAATAAACTTTCTTAAAGTAATGACTAGTGTTACAGTTAATGAAGTGCATTCAGTTGTCAACGAGAAAACCGAATTTACACAAATGTATTGAGTCAATGCGTTGCACGTTAAAAATATCCACTGTTTTGGAACAGCAATGTTCAGTGGGAACATAATTGACTGCGATTTATTGAATAAAATGACGTTTGCGTAAATATCTTTCCAAAAAAGAAGAATGAACGGCAATGGCAGAGCGTGCTATAAGATCAAAAATCAAGCTTCTTATTAAATTAATACACAAATAAACAATTTAACTTACGCAGTAAAAAAGTGCTTCTTTTGTATGTTTCCCATAATTTGCATACAGTACTTCCTGATAAATACCCATTCTTGCGGAGACTAACAATGCAAAAGTTAGTAGCACAATGCCGACGATCCAGGTGGACAGATTGATTGAATTGCCGATGTCGATCTTTATCATGAAAAGTGCGAAATTTATACTTTCGTTGACCTCGTTAAACTGCAACTCACCTGTTTCGGAGCTGATGCAATAGTGCTTATAGCAATGCCAATAGTAATCATTATCACAGATACGTATTTACTTGTTTTATAGCGTCTCTTCAGGATTATAATCCCTAAAATCATATTTGCGATCAATGAACCCTTAAAGAAAACATTGAGTCACATTCCAGCGAAACACGTGAATGTCATTTACTGATTTGAAGATCATATGCAATGGCATCGACACACCACAACTCAGCGTGTAATTATTCGAAATGGAGACCAGAAAAAACATTGAGACCAAAATTATGTAATGTCTGTTTTGTTAATGCGAAAATTAGAAAATGCAATAAATTGTAGACTTAACCTGAGAGGTATATTTCTCGGTTGCGTACCAAATTTCGTTGTAAATATAAATCCTTCGATTGCGATAACAACCATTTGAGTGAATGTAACAAGATTAGCCGCACTTGGAACTTCGCTGTAAAATGTTGTTTGTTAGACTTATCATTATGCATTTCACAGTCGACCGTTGATCATATTTTCTTTCGAATGTTTTCAATTTAAGTGAAGTGCGTGCTTCATACTTGCTGAGAGATTACAAAGTTTTCATTTGCCTGATCGCTAAAATCGAAAACGAAGTGCAAAGTAATCAACAGTCGACAGCAAAACAGCAAACCTTGTGATTAACTCAAGAAAAACAACATTTGTGCAACACGAGACAAAAACTGCAATTATAGTTAAGATTACTTTACGATTTTCAAACATTTTAAAGAGTAATAAAAAATATGCACTTTGTGAACAAAACAAAACTATTGTTCACTCGACGTGTCTCTCAAACATTGTCTGCGCTGTGAATCGATGGCAGCACTGAAAGGCTTTTAAACTTTAAACTTCGCTTTACTTTTTTATTTTGTTCATAATAAAGATTGATTATTCACTCAAAAATCATTTGTTTATTACAGTATTACTAATTGAGATGATTAATGACTTTTAAGGAGAATAATTGGAACGGAATTCGAGGCACCAAGAATTACTTGTCATTCTTTAAGTATTTGTGATTAGAAAGTGAGTCAATAATTTAATTGATGACGACGAGGAAAAAAAGGATTTGAAAGGTATTACAGACAGATATGAAAATGATTGTAATTGTGTTCAAAACAACTGAATTTTGAGGGAAACGAACAGATACGTTTTAGAGGTGGAGTTTATTTGACAAGCAGCGACACAGTGTGTAAAGAGTCCCTAATTTAATTGGAGAACATTTTGGTGCGAAAGATGTCTGAAAGCGACGAAACAATGGCCGAGACGGTCTATGGCAGCTGCGAAGGACCAGACGCAATGTACGTGAAACTCATCTCACAGGATGGACATGAGTTCATCATAAAGAGAGAGCACGCGCTCACTTCTGGAACAATAAAGGCGATGCTTAGCGGTCCCGGTATGCATTCAGTTAAAATGCGTCTTTTGTTTACAAATTTGTATTTGCAGGACAATTCGCTGAAAACGAAACGAATGAAGTCCACTTTAAAGAAATACCGTCACACGTTTTACAAAAAGTGTGCCAATACTTCATTTATAAAGTACGATATACACACAGTTCTACGGAGATACCGGAGTTTCCAATCGCTCCTGAAATAGCTCTAGAATTGTTAATGGCTGCAAATTTTCTGGATTGCTAATTGATTGCTTTCATCGTTATATTTATTAATTTACGTCAAATGTATTGCAGTCTACCATTTGTTCCAAAAAATTGTCAGGTTAATGATGCTCTTTGGAAAGTCAATTAAAACATGTAAAAATGAAATAAAACAACAAAAATTCAGCACTTATTTCATATATTAGAGCAACATTCATTTCTATTTTATTATCGATTAAAAGTAGAATGGAAATATTGCAGGTTCTTATGTAACTGTTACACTGGAGTCAGTTATGCTGGCGGTGAATATTAATGACTCGACTATATGAGAGCACTCGAGAGACAAGTGTCACTGACTGAAACATCGCTGTTTTCGGAATATTTTCATTGCGCACTGATTTCCACAAAAAGTTACGAAGGAAAATGACGCAAATGCCGGAGTGATGGACTATCGACAGATGGTGCTGCAGTAGGGATGAGTCAGAGTGTATGGTCGCGCTGCAGAGCAGTGAAACACTGAAACGAGTGTTCGTTGTGTGCGGAGGCAACAAAGCGACGACAAACAGTTTCATAAACGTATTCGTTCAAGTCTCGCGTTTTGTTGCTTTCGAGTTTTTCACGAATGAATCTGTTTTTGGAAACGAGTGACGGTCTGTGAACTATCGGGGCACTGAAAGGTCAGTTTTTCGGAATACATGGATGTTAGTTGCGCACTCGGTTCTAGATCGGAGAAAAGTGAACGAACAGCAGTTAATTGAAAATGTGTGTTATTTCAGGACTCGCAGTGACTTCTATCAAAAATGGATGTAAAGCTAATTCACAAAAGCAATACATTCAGTAATTTCAACACGCACAAACTGGGAAATTGGTTCTCAACATTTGGATTGAAGGGCCATAGGAGGAAAAACAATTTCCTGAAAACATCAAAAAGTTTAAGTATGTTTACCTTCGTTTTTAATGTGAACTGTTAATTTGCTTTTTAAGTAAAACCTATTTTCGGTAGTTTGTCATGATGTGAGTAGTTTCGGCATTTTATTGAACATAGACTTTTTGATGAGGCCTTAAATTTGAGTGGATGCGGTCTCTTTGCTTGTCCCGCTTTTGTCGATTATCTCAGAAACGGAGGAAAGAAAGTTGACACGCGTTTGCGGGTGAATATTTTACGTGTGAATCGTTTTCAAATACGTCTCGTTTTTCGTGCATTTCCTTTTTAACTCAGAATTTGTGACACAAACTTTCCACTGCTGATACCTTGTTTACGTGTACGCAACGTCTCGTTTTAATGGTGTAAGAAATCGAATTTACTTTTATTGATTGTTGTACTCGAATAATTGACGAGTTACTGGTTTATTCAATGCTTTCATCACTGAATTACGCTTTCGTAACACACACATTGGGAACATAAATCGGATTTTTTGTTGTATAACGCATCCCTTCACACACTTCCTTCCCTTCTGCTTCACTTATGACATTAAAAATGTTGAAAATTTGAAGAAAAGTACAGAAAAAGAAATCCAGATTTCTGTGAAAAATGATGCTTTGTAGTAAATGACCATCTTTTGTAGCAATAATTTTAAAATGTTTTATTTTCACTGTTTGACGTTTTTAGTCCAAATTCAACTTTTTTGAAACAAGCAAAAGTGAACTGTTTGTGTAGTAGTCAGTTCCTGGCCTCCGCTGCGTTGAATACGGAGTGAATGTTTAGGGATATCAGTAGTAAACGTCGCTATTTACTTTGCTGAATATCGAAGCAACGAAAGTAGTGATTCACGAATGCAGGCGATTAAAATTATGAAGGCCAACGTTCGATAGCTCTCGACGGGTCTATTAGAGCGTTCGTTATGTGCATGTTGTGCATGTGTTGCATCACAGCCACTCATTTCGATTTCAGTCTTCAGTCTTGTTAATTGAGCGTAAAGTTGGTAACAGTTGCGAAGCTGCGACCACTTCTGCTGCACAACTGGGAGCAGTGAATGCACAGCGACTGAAAAGCCTTGTCCGCTTAGTAGTACACTTCTTTGTGTCGCAAAAAATGGACTTCTTTTCGGTGAGCAGTGAAAACTTGTATTGAAGGTCTGCAATTCTTTCGGTGACCTCAGCAAATATTTCGAGAAAATTACTCGTTTTTCTCGGCGTTCACATAACAGCGGTGTTCTTAGGAATGCTTTTTGGTGCACCTTTTGAACAAAGAACAAAACGAGAACGAATTGTACAGTGAGTGAATAATTGTGCGGCAATTATTCGATATGTTAACACACTTTTTGATGGCTGTGACGATTCGCACGCACCGCTTAATTAAACATTTCCGTCACGTTTAAAACGAACTTCGAAGCTTTCATTCAATTAGTTTAGCGTTTGAGACAAACGATGGATCAGTGAAATGTGAATGAATCCTTGTTTAATTTTCGTGTCATCCAGTCGAGTAACAAATGGTGTTCGCGACACGCTCTCTAGTAATGCATTTATATATCGCTGTTTATAGCATAGCACTCGTCGTTAATTTGCATTTCTTTATTTATGCATTGCAAAACAACTTGAAAACAATAATAGAAATGAGAACTTTCGCTTCCTTTGCAAGTGAATCGCGTTTAACGTGAATTGATACGCAATGTTTTCATTTTCGAACTACAATTGAGTGCGCACTCGAACAGAATCGAATCAAATGAAGTTTCGCTTCTCGTGTTACGTAAATAATTTGTGTTTTCGTCGTAATTTGAAATAAAAATTGAACTAACTGTTGGCTTCGACACAAGCAGTTTACAAACTGGCATGTTTACAAAAGTTTGCTAAAAATCTTTAAAATCTTAGTGTTTCGTTTCTAAGCGTTTCGCAAGATTGTAACTGTTTTGAGTTTTTTTGTGGTTGCAATTATCCGCATTGAAACCGAATGCATTTTTGATGAGCACTTGTTGTTCAATTGCATGACTGTAACCTCCGTGAATGCAACGAACGCGATGCTTGGTTAATTGAATTTCGGTCTTATAAACGTATTCAGTTTTGTAATCCATGAATCAAAAGTTGCCGACAAAATATCATTTCACATTCCATCAGCAATGAATTACTGCATTATTGATGAATGAGCGCATTTGTTGTCAGTACTCACTTTTATGTACTAACAGTGTATTGAAAACGTAACAGTGATTTGTGTGCAAATGTGGGCATCATAAATTCGATGGTTTTCAGTTAAATGTTTGTACGCCGTGTTCAACTTTAATGCCACGTTTACGCGAATGTGAGGTCATTTACGCTTTGATAGCTAATACTATTATTCTAGAACTTTTTTCCTGACATTGCTTCGCTTGAAACAAGATTCATGAAAACAGTGCAAAAAAGCTGAAGTACTTCCGTTGAGAAACAGAAATTTTTACAGTTCGTAATATCCTTTCCATTAATCTCAAGTAAATAGCAGTGATTCAATTCTGCGCTTCGTTGTTGATACGCATACTGCTCAATCAAATGAATTCTGTTTTCTCGTTTGTTGTACTAATATTGATGTTTTATCGAGTTTGAGCCCTCATTTGGATGCAGTGCAGAGACATTCACATTTCGGCAACTTGCGTGCAACGATCTCAAAAACAGGCGCAATAACGACTGTAGATTTATGATTTAAAGTCTGGTCTGTATTCGAACGCAGTTAATTCTGCCCTTAAATCATCATATCTGTTAAATGAATCCTCTGCTGTTCAGTGCAGCGAATGGAGAACAAGAGACTATCGATTCGCGAATATTTAGGATGAAGCAATGTATCCATAGCAACCTGTGAAAGGATGTTGCTCTCTCTTTTCTCTTTCGTCTTTCTCTTTCCTCCTTCTCCGAGCTTTAGTGCTCTTTCACTGCTTCCGTACACTCGTATATGACACGTTACAACACTTAAACATTATACGCTCAGAAACGACCGCTTCACTCTTCTATAATGAATAACAATAAAGCGATGAATACTTTTATTATCATTGCCACAATATTTTTTTATCTCGTTTATCCATTCAAGGAGAAAACCACAATAAATTCGTGCGTTATTTGATTTTTCACACAACATAAAGCTTATTGAAAAAAGTGTTTGAGTGTTTGTTTGGAAGTCACTGTTTATTATTATTTATTTACTCACATCAACAACTTTCAAAAACTTCTGTTAAATTTAAAACAGGCGTCGTTCATGAAAATCCGAGGTTTGGATCAGATGGCGAAAGTGAAGAAGCATCTGCTGCTTCGGATGATGTTACTCCGTCTCCAGTTTCAATAAACTCCGGAACAAAATCAGTTGATGATCACAACCATAACTATGGTCCAGTCAAAATGCGTGCGAATAGGAATCAATTACGAGCAAATCAACAAGCTATTAGCAAACGTTTATCACTGCCAGCAGACCTTCAAATACCAGAAACACTTTTAGCCAAATTCTCTGTTTGTCCAACACTGGTCGAAGAACCTTTAAGCAGATCGCGCAGGAGGCAATCTTTGGTTAGTTGTTTACGTCTGAGTTTCTTTTTCTTTATTTTCATTTTGTAACTGCAGAGCGAAATAGGTTTTGGAAAAATGGAAACGTATATAAAACTTGATAAATTAGGAGAGGTACACTTTTTTATTTCAAGAATGTTGACTACAATATTGTTTATTAAGGGCACGTATGCAACTGTATTCAAAGGTAAAAGCAGGTTAACAGATAATCTGGTCGCTTTGAAAGAGATTAAACTTGAACATGAAGAGGGAACACCGTGTACTGCCATTAGAGAAGGTACTTGATATAGTACTCTAAATCTTATATAATCAATTTGTCCCATTTTCACAGTATCATTACTACGAGATTTAAAACACAACAACATTGTCACTTTACATGACATTATTCATACAGAAAAAACGCTTACATTAGTCGTGGAATATTTGGTAAGTTCTAATGTGAATACTTTATTCAACTCATTTAACATGCATTTTTGAAGGATAAAGACTTGAAGCAATATATGGAAGATTGTAGCAACATTCTGAGCATGAATAATGTTAAAGTGAGTCTTGTTTATTCGTTTCGCTTAAAATACCATATCATTTTCACGTATATAGATATTCTTGTTTCAATTACTTCGTGGATTGTCTTACTGTCACAAGCGTCGTATTTTGCATCGAGACTTGAAACCGCAAAACCTACTAATCAATGATCGCGGCGAGTTGAAACTCGCAGATTTCGGTTTGGCGCGAGCCAAATCAGTGCCCACAAAAACATATTCAAATGAAGTCGTCACATTGTGGTACAGACCACCGGATGTTCTCTTAGGATCGACTGAATATACAACTGCAATAGACATGTGGGGTGTTGGTTGTATCTTCTTCGAAATGGCGAGTGGATGGCCGCTATTTCCAGGCTCTACAGTAGAAGATGAGTTGCATTTAATATTTAGGACTTTGGGAACTCCGAATGAGTCAACGTGGTCGGGAATCACAAAGAATGCCGAATTTGTAGCGCACAGATTCCCGCAATACAATCCGGAACCACTCATAAATCGAGTTCCGCGTTTGGACAGTGAAGGACTCGACCTTTTAAAAGGATTCTTGAAGGTAATCTCGAATCTATAACGCTTTCAAGTTTGTGTCAACTTCTTTTTGTTTGTTTACAGTTTGAACCGCGAAGCAGATCAACGGCCTCTCAGTCAATGAAACACGGTTACTTTTACTCAATGGGACCCCAGCTTCACAAGTTGTCTGACACGCAGTCTATATTTTCAGTGCCAGGTATCCACCTGAGTCGAGATCCCGGGAGTAGGAGTTCATTTCCAATGAGTGAGTTCACGCTGGGAATACGTGTCTTTTTTAACAAATGTTCGTGCAGATAATCATTCGAATCATTCACGAAGTCAACGTCAGAGTATGCTATTGTAATAAAGAAGGTGTTTGCACTCTGCGTTCCTTGTCCACTGGGATTTGTGCCAACCTTTTGCAGCTATTATTGGCTCGTTTTTGGAAATACTGTGCCATAAAATTGTTGTGTCTCTGGTTTATTTAATAATGACTGAATTAAGATACACTGTGTATGGCGCAGTGTGTGTTAACGGAAAACTATGGATTACGTTTAGTGTGCAAATGTAAACGGACATTACATTGGTGTTGCATAGAGCTTTGAGCTGTAATCACTGTACAAAGTCATTTCTATTTAAATACGTCCTTCTTGCGGACGTAACAGATGAATGCATTTCCTTTTCCATTAGCAACCGAATTCTCACGCTAAACATGATTTAAACGTCCCTTTGCTCAAACTATTCACAAATGATGTTAAATACTTCGAACAGAGAAAGTACAAGGTTAGATGCCTTTACCAGTTGAGGAAGATGGTTCTTGGCCCGTAGTTTACACATGTTTCTAATGGATTCATTGATAACTGTTTTTAACTGTAATTTTTATAACTTTACATGAATTTGCGTATCACTTCTCTACTACAAATTCGATTTCATTACTTGTATTAATTTAATCTAAAGTGTGACTTTAGTTTTTGGTTGCCATTTAATAAACATGCATTCCATTTCTTTCGAAACAGATGTGATATGCATTGAATGCGGATAAAGAACATGAGTACAGAACATGTATAAGTGTTCCACATCCGTGTGTGTGTTCACCAGTCGTGTCTACAAATGGTTATCATTCGACAGACGCCTTTCACTTATCGTTCGTTTCTTTAGTTTTTGTCGAGTTATTTAAACGTTTCTCAATTAGATAAAAGACGACTGCTGTTTGCGTCAATGGTTATCACTGCGTTTTCGTCTTAAGTTTCGCTATTCAAAGAGTCGTTGTTTAAATTTAGTCGCCGTGTCATAAATCATTTGAAAGAGCTTCGAAAAAGTGAATAAATACTCTTGGAAATACCGAGAAACATGGATTTTCGAAAAGTCGAAAAATTTTTAGCAAACGTGTTGTGAAATGATGGCTGTTTTGAAAATGGTTTTCGAAACGAACGAACGAACGAACGAACGATGCACTTTCCGAAAAAGTTTCATAACTTTAATGCTGCCAACTTCGGTGATCGATGGCATCGCAGCGACAATCAATTGTGTAAAAAGTGATGTCTTCTAAGCAATGCGAGAAATGTGTATAAGAGAAAGTTTTTTGTCGCTTCTCTCGAAAAATTTAATTTTTCACGACAATAATTCATTTTGCAATCGCTTTTTTCGAATGCAAGCAGTATTTTCAATATTTATTACACTTTTTTCGACAAAGTGAATGTGAATGAACACAAATAAACTTCTGACATCGTTTTACGAAACGTTTTACGTTCTGATGCGGCACAGTATGTGAATATTCACTGTCACTAAATCTTATCTATCAATTTGAGCATTCGGAAAATATTTGCTGAACGAAAATAAACACTCGAGCGTAACTAGTGTTATTAATTCACTCATTACGTGTTGAACAAAATTCAACACTTTTTTCAAAAGCTGCGTGTGTGGCAAACTGCAATTGTGGAAACGATTTGCATACTGATTTACATTTGAAACCCAAATAAATCAAATTACTGCATCAGCAATGTTACCCAAAACGACGATTTTGCTCATAAATTTCCATTAAAAATGCAATTAACATTTATGCATCGCTTCAACAAATATCTTTGTTGCGCTTTTAGAATTAACTTCCGATTTATGTTTGTTCAATTCGAGTTACAATTATGTTTATGTACATTTTTTGCTCATGTAATTTATTGTAATATAATTGCAAAACTTTGCGACTTTGTTTGTCTACATAATTTCGACATTGTTTGTGTGCGCAAATTGTTTACACTTACAACTCAAAATTTGAGTCTCAAATGTATTTGTGATACGTGTACATGTCGAAAGCAGACGACGAATGTTTTTCTATTGATTTTGTAGTCGGGCTTAAAAAGTGATATAAAAGCGCTTTTATTGGCACCATTAATCTAGAAATGCATAATGCTGCATTTTTATGATATATTGCTTTACTTGTGATATTGTGCAACGATTAATAATGGCGACGAAAATAATGCATCATAAAGACTGCAAAAACGAATTCATTGTGTTCTGTGTTTTGTGTTTTCTGTTTTCCGTGTGAACAGTGAGTGAATCGTGATGAACTGATAAGCGATACGATGTCACCTAACATGCGATTTCTGTTGCATTGTCTTTTTTAGTAAATAATTGCTTTTTGTGTTTATATCGTTAAGTTTCATTTTTTATGTTTATTATGAAACATTACTTTTTTAAGCGAACAATGCCAATTAATTTGGTTTGTTGTGCTTGCTCAGATAATGAATACAGTTTTTTGGAGAATTAAAGATGAGAGAGAGCAGAGAGTGCTTGAACTCAAACTGCGATAATTGGTTTTTGTAATTAAACAAAAAAGCTTAAAATTATATTCATTGCTTGACTGCGAATAATAATAATAGAAATAGTGAAAACGAAAATTTGTGTTCGTTTCTGTTCGTGCCAAAATGATTCTAATTTTGATGCAGACTTACGATTACTTTGAGCAAGTTTAAGTAACGCACAGCGAAAGTGTACACAATGCGAATTAAGTTTTGCAACGCAATGTTTCTCTCGTTTATTACCGTTATAATTACATGGGCAACGAATTGAAGCGAAAAACTTGTGTACGCTGCGAATTAAAGCTTTCAATGATTGCCAAAGTACACCTAAACTTGAGACTGTACTTAAGACAAGGTTTCGTTTCGGTTAATTTTAGTACTTCGCTGCAACATTATTCATCGCATTTTATTTTTATCATTTTTTAAATTGGAAAATTACGACAAAATATTTCAATGAAATTCTGCAATTCAAGTAACATGTTTATATAAAAATACATGTCGACTTTTTTTAAACGCTGTGATTCACTTCAATTGAATTTATCATTGACACTTGTTTTCACTTCGTCAAAAATTAATATTTTATGTGCTTTGAATTACATTAATATTAATTAGCAAACATTGATTAATTAAGCAAAAAAATTCAGTTACAAACGTCAAAACGAAACATGCGTTTTAAAAGTTTTGTGATTAACCTAAAAAATGATTAATCAATTTAATACTTTTGTAATATGCAATTAAGTTATGTATTTGGACAAAATAATATATTTTAATTTTAATCCATTTTCAATAACGGTTTTCACATAATGACCATTGACATAATTTACACATTATTGTGTCAAGAGATTTCAAAACATGTTTGAACTTCAAGTGAGATTTGTGATGTTTCCGAGTGTTCAACATGTGAACATTAATTAATACACACAATGATTATAATAGTCATTATCTTTTTAATCTCTCAGTGACATCATTGAGATGAAGAACACTCGACAATTGTTGTGGTCATGTGTTTGTTTGTGACCAAATATTAAAACACCAACAATTGCAAGTAAACTTTACAAAGATTTATTTCAAAGTTAAATCTAATTGCGTGATTATTCTCTTTTCGTGTTACTTTTGAATAAATCGACACTCATTTTTCTTTGGTGCCAAACATGACGCTTTTCCGATTACAAAACGCAACGCATTTTGGATATTTTTCAAAACGATGTTATGTGGCAATGTTGAATGTTTTGAAACATGAATATTTTTCGTCAACTTTTTCATTATTTTTAAATTTCACTTTCACTTCGAGACCATATTTGTAAAAAGTTTACATAAACATTTTACAGTAACGGTCAGAAAGTTGTGTACTTTATACTTTTTTCGCAAAAGCAAAATTGATCGAAATGATGGCAGTAACATGAACTGAACTGTATTCATAACATTTTCATGAAATTTAATATTCTTTATGAGTTATGAAAAAGAATGTTCGTAAAATTTTCACGCACAATACGATTTTTAGTATTCGTTTCACGTTGAATGGCAAAGATTAGAAACATGTTTCACGAGAAGTAACAAAAAAGATGAAAATTGCGTTTGAGTTGAATGCGAAAGATGTCTGCAGTGAGTTCTGTGTCGGCATCTGGAGCATCGATCAACTGCAATCGATCAAAATGTTCGCTCTTAAAATAGTTCCTTGCGATTCATTTTTCGTTTCGTTTCTTTCATTGCTGATTTTCCACACTAATTTCCCAATGAAAAATAAAGTACAGTTTTCCGAGCATATTTCCACAGAGTCACATTACATGCAAACTGTGTTCATGCACATTCAATTTTTGCTTGCGTTATGCTTCATCGAATCTCGCAGGAATTATTTTTTAATATGTTGTCAACATTATTACTTTATGAGTGCAAATAATTGAGTCGTTTAAACAGAGTTTCAACTTTTTTATAAACACCAGCAGAATAATAATAATATGCAGATTTGTTGACAGCAAATAATCTTTATTCGTTCGATGATTTATTTACTCGCAAAAGTCACAAACACTTGTAATCGCTGCTGAAAGCAATGATGTTTAACTTAGTTGGATAAACAGCATTAATCGACAATTAAATGGCGTTATAATTAATGGATCCATGAATGCGAACGGAGCCAATTAATGGTTTGCTTTCATTTTTTTGCATTCAGCACAAATTTCAGTTTGCAATAATTATTTGCAATTTGCAATAAAGTCATAAATGTTTGTTGCTAACTATTTGCAAACATAAGTATGAATAATTACACATATTTTCTAAGTTCCTAACCAAAGAAGAAATACATTAGAAGTAACAAGCATGTTAAAAATTTTATAATCCTAAATAAATAATTTTTTCATTCTCTTCATCCGCTCGACTCGTTTTGATCCTTTCTTGAAAGCGGTTTATCCCTATTGAAAAGTGATGCGGATTATCACTTTATTAATTGAAAGAGTAGTATGTTAGCATAAAAACATGCTTCAGTTATTATCTCTATGCAATGACGAAATAGTGAAATATCAAACTAATTAACAAGTAATTATATACCCTGAAAGTGTCTATTTGCAATCAGCAACTATTAAAATGTGAAGTTTTGCAACACATTTGGAAACACTTAATTTACAAACATTATATTTGTTTAAGCAACAAACATTAAAACGCATTGTTTACAGAGCAAATGCGCGAACAGATAAAAGAGACAAATTTTTCAACTTGAAAGTACAAAATAGCGACTTTTCAAGTGCATCATAGTGTCAGGCGCTTAGAAAGTGATCGAATGGCGTGCGTATGTGTATATGTTTGCTGTGTGCTGCTCTCGACTGATTGATTTAGAGATGCTGCGATTGCTTTCATACTCTGGAAACGTCGCGAACGTTTATTAAAAAGTTTTGACGACATATCTTTTCGCAGTTTACTCTGCGAACGAACGAATGTTTTAAAGGAAAAGCAAAAAGATGGATATTTTATAGGTCGTACAACGCAAGTGAGAAGAGGATGATGTGATTGCATTCAATTTCAATGCATCAACAATGAAATATAAGAAATCGAAGAATTTACAGGTTTGCTGGTTTGCTATTTTTGCATGAACAATGAATTCCGCGGAGATTTATATATTTCTCATAGCTAATATTTGGAAAACGAACGTTTGTTAGAAACTAGTGCGCATCAGTCGATATGAAAAGCAACAGTTTGCTTTTGATGTTGCACTGTTTCGCGAGGCGAACAAAGTACAGGGAGACAGCAAGCGATGTGTGCAAATATGCAAGATGTATGTTGAGAAATTAGTCGTCGCTAATGAGTCTGAAAATCGTGCGCTACAATTAATGCGTATTTCAGGATTAAAATTTCCAAAAATTTTCGAATTTTCGCGAAAAGATGCGAGAATCCGTGAAGAATATACGTATAGTCTCGATGCATAATGTATAGCGTTTGAATCGATATTTACATGAGTTTCTTTGTTTGACTCGAAATCCACATTAAATTGAAGTTCCTAAACAAACGTTGCGAACAGCTATTTTTAAAACGAACGTATATCTCTCTCTGCTACTTTTTTATACTTTTTTGATGCAGTAATATTTTTGTTGATTACAGAAATGGTCGACAGAAACATTGCGTGAAGGATGAACATTTGTAAGACTGCGGGTGGCATCAGTGCCAGGACGAAATCGCTGCGCGAGAAGTTCAGCTCGAAACGAAGCTACTCGGAGCTGTCGTTCAAAGACACGCTCATGTCGTCAACGACATCGTTGTCGGCGGCCAGCGACTCTTCTCCTTCCGGCCGAATGCGTCATTTCTCGCACATTCCGACGATAAGTGAACAGGTAATGATTGTATTTGCATCGCGTGCTCATTTTCATCAATTCTCTTCAATTTGTTTGAAGGGCCGTCAGGCAAGCGCTGATTTCATAAAAATGGGTCCAATCTCAGGCAATGAGTACAATTCGTACAATATTCTACCGGAAACGCAGTATTGCAGTGCTCTCGACATAAACTGTCATGACGGAGAGCCTCGTTTTCCCTGGCAGCGCGATGTCGCCATTCAATGCAATATTGATGATACCTTTCACTTGAAGCCCGATGCATCGAAAGAAACGAACAAAAATCTCAAATCTCCTCAAAACGAAAAGAAATCGACTCTCGCGGGATTCGGGAGTTTGCGTTTTTGGAAAAGTTCTTCGCCGTTGAATGTTACTGGAGAAACAGAAAAGAAACATGTGTCCAAAAAGCGTCCTGCTTCAGTGCTGTGTCGCACAGCTTCATTTGACTCTCGCAGCGGATATTCGCGACTCATTCAACAGTGTTCGGTTCCATCATCACCAACATTGTCAAGTCACAATACCAATGAACTGTTGGTGCCGCAATTGCCATCCGCTGTTACATCGTACGCATCAGAAACTCAATCATCGTCAACATCAAACACAGTTCGCAGTGATGAGTCCGGTGTTAGATGTGTAGTCGCCAGTTCAGCTCCTCAATCACGATCGTCTTCTCCTCCAACGCTGTCCTTTTCAACAGCGTACACATCAGATCACAGCGGTAAGCGTTGCATTTACTTTACTTCATTTCATCGTACATCACTGAAAGTAAATTTAATTTGGTAAAAGCATAGTTCACCTGTTTTCACATTTCGGTAGAATATTTCTGACAAAGTACACTGTAATCTTCGATAATTACTTTACCGAAACTTTCATCTTTACCGAATGCTTATGAAAGACGTGCACTTGCACTTGCTTCGATTGTGTGACCGTTCATCATCAATTATCTTTTATTCAGTATTCACTGTACATACACTGACCTTACATAAAAATCATTTAACAAATCATTTAAATCATTTAAACGCTTTAAATTCATTGCAAGTGTAAATTGAAACATTATTGAAGTGAATGCGAAATAACAAAGTTCGCTGCGAAACATTCATTCGCAAAGAAAATATTTGTTGTCAGCTTGAACAGAATTGAAATCGCTGTTCGCTGTTCATTGTTGCATACTACGTTGTGTAAACGAACTAGAAGCATCTCATCTCTGTGATGCAATATACTTGTCGCGTACACAAGAATTCTGTCTCAAGAATACAGTGTACACTGTAGTCCACAAGTTCTTGTTTTTTTACGCGATTTAATATTTGTCGTATCGTATTAAAAGCGATATAAATCTCACAACGAACACGACATTTATTTTTGTTACACGTTCGATAAAATTTGCTCGATACATTTCTAATCCTTGTGCTTTTAACGACACTATTCATTCTTGCACACAAACTGGAAATGAAATAAATCGCATTTCTTTACAAATTCACTTTTGCCATTCGATAAACAGTTTACCTCAAGTATTGTAAACTTTCAACCGAGAAACGAGAAGAAATTTCTTTCCAAACTAAACATGCTCCAAATGCGTCACATTGCAAAGGTTACACTATTAAAATGCAGAGATGGAAATGTGATTTAACGCTGTTACTTTTCTGCGAGAATTGCTTGAAAATTGAAAATAGATGAATGCAGTACAAAAACTCTTGTTTCGAAATATAATAGAAATGCAAATACAGTACACTAAAACATTTTGTACGTTTCGCTATATAATATGAAATTCCTTCGCTAATTTATTTAGGCGATGTTCATTCCTGTGTGTCACAAGAATGTTCTCTAAATTTAACTTAAAATTGTCCATTTGCGTTAATTACTGTTTGCCTGTTAGCGGAATTCATATGTAATCGCTTTTTTTATATTTATAAATCATAACTGTTTGCGCTGTTGAATGATGTTTGAATAGCATATCTGTTTATTAAGATATTCCTCAAGATATTCAGTTTTAAATTTCAAACATTCAAAGAAGAGATTTAGCATGAAAGTGCATAAAAATAGCGCTTTCATTGCAGCATACCGAAAAGTAAAAAATAAGCAAAACATCAAAAGTGCATTTATTATATTGGAAACGCTTTTTGATTTCAAGTATTTTTTAAATCTACGACTTATAAGCAAGGATGATTGAAACTGCTTCTTTTTTGGTAAATTTTATGTAAATATATTTTCCATCACTAAGTTTGTGTTTATCCTCTTCAATTTAAACATGAATTTTATTGGGGAAATAGAAATACGATGCGGATGCAAGTAGTAACATCATGATCGATGGTTGTTTATTAGACGTAGGATAGGATTTGAATTTCGAAGTGGGAAACATTAGCTGTATGAAAATTGAATGAGAATCAGTTACAACAATTGTTCGCCGAAATGGATTGATATAAATCGATTGCTGAGCTTATGTTGCAAACTACTGTCGTTCAAAAACGTTGAAAGCAGATGCATGCAAGTGAAATGTGAATGTGTATTTTCAATTTTCATCGTGACATTGCTGTGTAGGAAGTGATGAAGTTGAACATCGCGTTGATGGGAAATTAATTGTGTTCTTTGCCAAGCAAGCAACATCATTAGTAAAACATATTAATATTACACAGTAACAGTTGGAAGGTGATAAAAACCTTTGTTAGTAGTTCGCTGCAAAATGATTATCAACGACTTGAAAATGAGACCTTTTTTGTGATTATTTCACTTCTCTTCATTAAATGCATCAGAGCGTATTAGAACCTAAGGTCCAACCAAGTTTGCAGATGTCTAAAGCCATAGAAAATGAAAATAAATTAAAGGAAGCGAAACATTGAAACCGTAGTTCAACGATTGTTAGATTTAATTTTGCCCCAAGTTGTGTGTGCCATTGTTTGTTTGAAAGATTTCGCAAAAGTTTTGCTATTATTTTGCAAACTCATACATGTATACGCGAATACTTTGAGCAAATAAATTGTGCAATAAGTTCTGAAAAGGAAAGTAAAGCAGTGAAAACATTTATTTGACGAGAGTACATGTACATGTATATGTACATGTATAGAAAGACGGCTCTGCTTTCTTTGCGTAATCAATAGCGACAATCTATTCAAAAAGAGTCTAAATATTATGTGAAGTTGCAATTTTTAAGCGTAATTTAATTTTCTCTACTTTTAAAATCAAAATTTACTCGGTTGCATAATTTTTTGCATTAATTTTAAAGACACATAAAATAAAATGAACATCTAAATGTGCACTGCACTCGATATTATAATAATAATTCCATTTTAGTTTACCAAAATATATAATGTGACATATTTTATTGTAATTTCTTGTCGTAAACAAAGATTATATTGGCAGGCTTAATTGTACATGGAAAAGGAGTTCACGGATACATGAATCTGCCCTCTCCGAATGCTCCACATGAGGTAAGCATTTGACACTTTAACTTTACTTTCACTATGTTCAATACTCTTAACTTA
The DNA here is from genome assembly GCA_003675905.2 of Leptotrombidium deliense. Taxonomy (NCBI): domain Eukaryota; kingdom Metazoa; phylum Arthropoda; class Arachnida; order Trombidiformes; family Trombiculidae; genus Leptotrombidium; species Leptotrombidium deliense. Next base: position 19,983 of record NCKV01000124.1, read on the forward strand.
TCTGTAATTAAGCATTTGACATTTATTTTATTATCAAAATTATGTTAATTTACGAGACTCGATGCAATCACTGTCATTTATTCGTTTATTCCCTTTTCAACGACGCGACTTATTTTCTTGTTTATCGCTACACATTTTGTCGTGCTGCAAAGAGTGAAGTGAAGTGAAGTGATGTGATGTGTTTACTACGATTCGCGAATGCAATGTATGGTCACATTGATTTTCACTCAAATTAATTTCAACAGCGGATAAATCACACTTTCGCTTTCGATTAATGTGTTGTTGTTGTTGTTTTGCTTTATATCCATTTTAAGTTTAACTTCTTTACTGCCAATCTTTCCAATGGCATCATAAGTGCATTATACACCTAGCAACACATAAGTCTAATAAAAGTAAAGTTTACATTTGTATATGTATGTCTGTTTTGCTTTTTGCATTCATTTTATTCAGTCGCTTTTATTGAATTTTATCGCGACTGCATTTTCATTGAATAAAAGCGACACAACAAACAATGAATGTCTCGATACTGATTTCCATAAAACAGTGACAACAAAACTATTTCCGAGTTCCTTTTCGTGAATTACAGTGAAACACAGAAACATTATGTTTTGACTGCATTTGCACACCAATTTTAAGAATGAAAGTGTATCGGAAACGCAGCCAGCGACAACAGTGATGATATTCGCGTGATATTCAGAGTACTCCGAAGGCGAGTCTTTCCCGGATGTTCACCAGGAACCTTATTTCATAGATGCTTTTCACTCAACATATTTATTCACTTTTATTTAAAATGTCATTGAACTCTTTGCTTTTTTAATTAGTGGTTAATTTAAACTTTTCATAACTTATCACATTTGACAAACAGCTGTGAACAAATGTGATTAATATTAATATTTAACTTAACTCCTAACTTTGAAAATAATAATAATAATAATAAACTATTCGATTGTTGCTACAAATATTCAAGCAAGCGTGAAATGCATCGATCCAATGACTGCAATTTGCAATCTTTTATAATGAAAACAAAATAACCTTTTTGAAAGTGATTTTTAATAATATTTTGCAGTATTCAGCATTTGTAATGTTTCAAATCGTATGATTTGTTGCATCAATACGTAACTGCGAACGCGTGAATTGTGATTTATTGCTTCGGATGTAGAAGCAAAAGACCACATTTCACTCGACCGTTGTTTCGCTTTCCAAAATATATCCATCTTTCAATTACGTTTCGACAATTTTACGTGAAGCTCTCGTTTTCGTGAGTTTACTTGAAAAACGAAAAGCAAGTACGCTTCGCAGTTACATTCGTAGCACATTTTTCATGTGTGTACAAATTTTCGCTGCAAACCTTAGAATCAGTTCACTTCATTGTTTGACCCAAAAATTTCGTTGCAATGCATAAGTTACGTTTTTTCTTTGAAATATTAATGCATTTTTGTTTGAATAAAATGTAACCTCTTTTCCATGTGTGTGCTTTGGTTAAAATGTGTTACCAGTGTACACATCGAGCAACGATGTGTCGACACGTGCTTTAATTAATTGATTCCATTATAAAAGGCAGCTCTCATCGAATGCATAGTAAACCTCCTTTTTTGGTTACAAACCAAATTACAACAGTTCATTCTTGTCTTCAATGAACACATTTCACTATTTTCTGTGTTCATTAATCTTTGCAAACACAAACTAATTTTAAGTTCAATTTCTTTCGCTTTCGTTGATTATTGTTGAGTACATTATTTGTAATTGATTTTATAGTCGATTGATTGTGGTGTGGCAACCGTTGTTCTTCATCGCTGTTCTTGTTAAATGTTAGCTAGTTTTGCGAATGCCAAATTCAGTGTTATTGTTATTTTTGTTTATTGTGATTGTGATTGTTTTGATATTTTAATAAAAATCGCAGTGATTCGATGTTAATGTTTTTACTTTAAACTTGAGCTTAATGATCGCTGCGGAAGTGTTGATTGTTGTTATGTTGTTTTGTAGAAATAGTGTTTGAAGTGGTGTGAAGTTAGTCGTCGAAACGATTGAGTTTCTTGAAAGTAGATCTGTTTTGAATGCGTTTCTTCCTGGTTTTTAATTTTTAATGGTTCATTCAAGAGTAACGAGTAACGTTTTACATGAACGAGACTGCATTTTCCCCAGACTCGGTTTAATAGGCATTCATCTTCCATTTTTGTCGTCAAATCAAATGTGAAGAGTTTGCGTTCAAATCAAGTCAAACCTAAAAAGTTTTTATGTTGTATAAAACCCTAAACAGTGCCGTTAACTATTGTTGTGTTGCGGTTCATCTTTTTTCTCGTCTCTTTATTTGTCAATTTTTGCGTTCATTGTTCTCATTGTCGATTCGCGACTAAACATGCGTTTGTTGATATTTGCCAGAGTAATTAATGCTTATTCGGTGACTTTCATTAAACTTAATTCAAATCATTAGGGACAAGAAGCGAATCCCGTGTTTAAAAAGTTGTCGTCTTTGGGAGCGCACGGCGATGAAAGTGAACAGGAAGAGCCACCGTTTGAAGAAGAACCACCCGCGTCCGCTTTGCATAGACGAAGAGCTCTAGTTCCTCCGAAATTAATTACCGACGGTTACGAAAGTGCCAACGAAGACGTTGAACAGCACACTGAAAGTTCCCAAAACTCCAATTTGTGAGTAAATGTTTCGCATCAATTTACTTGTGATTAATTATGTACAGAAACAGCTTCTGTTATATTTTATGCTATTTTATGCTTGTTTCCTGTTTCAAAGAAATTGTGTGTTCTGTTCGTTATCAGATTAGCGGAACCAGTTCACTTAAAAACTCGGCGACGAAGTTCGATCGTTGTGATACCGCCGATGCAGATATGTCCTGGAGATTTACTCGTGTACAGTAAAGTTCTAACGCAAAGAAATGATTTGTTGGGTAAGTTGACAATTTGTCGCGAAACAAAATCTGAGTATTTATTGACATTTTATTTTTGTTCATCTTGTTAACAGACAATTTCGACGGATCAACGCACTGTCTCGCTGAGGGTATGTATGTCTGTATGTAGTGCACTTTTTAAAAAATAATGTTTTCATGTTTGCAGAAGCAAGCAGAAAGAATAAGAACACCTGGTCTTTGCTTAGACTGGTAAGTACTAACTTTGATATTAAATGTTTGCAACATTGCATTTCCGAAATTTGGTTGAATTGTGGTGTAAATGTTGTTTTGTATTCTCTCTGGTCTATTTTGGTGTACCCTTTACTCTTGGATTACCGTCCTCTGTCCATCCAAATGTGCGTACAGTTTGACAGGTCAAACCGTGGAAAAGCAGATTCTTTGTGCGGTCTCGAAGAAGTTCTGTCAACACTACAACCGTCCGTTTTTATCGACGAACAACTGTCCAAATATAAAGTAAGAAAATTTCGCAAACTAGATTAACTAACAAATTAACTAACTAACTCCAGGGCATGTCTTGGTATGAATTTCTGTCTCTATACGAGGACCGCAGGTCTTCCTCCATTGTGTCGGGACACCGATTGGCCCAACTTCAGAGTGAAAGTCGACGTTCTTCCGGACAATCAACAACTTCGCCTGCATCAGCGACGATCACATCAAAACCCTGCCAAAAACATCTGCAACGAACTCAAACGTTCGACAGTCCACAGAGCACCGACGGCGGCGAAGATCATTTGTTAGCAGCGAGTGCTCACTCGACCCGCAGTAACAGTTGCATTGTTCCTGTGGATGTAAATATTCGTCGATTGAGTGGAAATATTGACTTGAGCGAAGAACCGACAACTGACGCAGCAAATGTGAATTTAAGTGTCGATTCCGGTGATGTAGTGCCGTCAGGTGCGAGCAGTACGCGTTCCAGTTTCGCGTTAACTCGCAGTGAACAGAAACGCAGAGAAGCCCTCTGGGATCTGTTACAAAGTGAATGTGCATTTCTTTACGACCATTTAATGATCCTTAAAAATGTGTTTATGGAACCACTCAAGAAAATACAAGTCGAAGGATTCGCGATGTTTGCCGAACCAGAAGTTCTCTTTGGTGAGTATTGTGTTATTCGTGTGACATTTCGCATCAAATAAAACACTTGCAAATCCACAGGAAATCTGGACGAACTTTGTTGCGTAACATACGCTTTTTGTAAAGAATTTTTAAATGTTGTTTTACAACAAATGAATATCGGAGAATTGAACGCAACCGAAGTTTTAGTAAAATTGTTTCAAAAGGTAAACAAATATTGGCAACTTTTTTGATGTGATCTTGTTGAGCGAGAGATTAATTTCTATTTCAATGACTTCAATCGAAATCAGTGATCATTATTACTTGTCTCTGCTTTCATTTAATGTTAAATTTAGATTTTTATTTATCATTGAAAACTGATATACATTCGATGCTTTCGCAGAGCTCGAAGGCAACAGCGTTAACTCAAGCATATCATCGTTACACACTTAATTACATAAACGCATTAAACTATTTGGAAACGTTAAGACGACAAGTCGAGTTCAACGAATTCGAAAAGGTATTTTATATCAGTATCGCTTGCGTTTTATGGCTTTACTGGTAAATAATACCAGAGTTGACCTCTTTTCGTCGAATTCTGGCGAACCTAATTTCGAGAAAAGAGGTCGAATGCAAGTAATACTTTTCGTGAGGGCGAATGCGGCATTTGTTTGCGAATATATCGATATTTAATTTTAATGCATGCATGTATTTATTACTTGTGAACAGTGGTGTTGTCGCGATCCGAGATGCAAGAAACTACAACTGACAGATTTGCTGGTCTCACCGGTGCAGCATATAATGCGCGTACCACTTATTTTGAAAGACATTGAAATGAGAACAGAGGACTTGTCGGAACGAGATGTAATCACCCAAATCATAGAATCGGAAGAGAATTCGTTGAGAGAACTCGACGATAAAATGAAATGGTTGAAAAACTTTGAGCGTTTACTTGAAATTCAACGCAATATTGTTTGGCCCGCTGTTGTTGATTTAGACCCAAAAGTTTTCATTCCAGAAGTAAGCAACACACACACACATTGCACACGAACATACACATTGTACATGTTTGTTTACATTGCATTTTAGTTTTTAAAAGGACCACTATCAAAACAACCGTGCGAACGATTAATAGTGAGTCCACGGAGACAAATCATTATCGAAGGACCATTGCACATACTAGACTCTGGCAAACCTGTGGAAATGTATGTCGTACTGTTCGATGACATGCTTATCATAACCCGGAGAAAGAAGGGTTTGCATAAAAAAGTAATGAGCTAAACGTGTCACTTAAACATAACGATTCGTGTGTGATTTATGTGACAGCAATCATCGTTAACGGAAAAATGGGCGAGTTCGTGTAGCAAAGGAAACAGCAGCACCACTCCTCATGAGTCCATGTTCAAATACGTCGTGTATAAGCAACCGTTGTCTTTGGACCGTTTTTACATCCACGATGTGTCCGCAACTGAAGCTGCTGGTAATAAAATACATTTCACATTTGGATATGTCTGCTAATCAAACATTACTCAAACAGCGAACAATCTGAAGAATGTATTCGTTTTGGTGTGTCTAAATCGATTCCAACAAATCGTTACCTGTCATACATTCCAGGCTGTGAATGAAAGTGTCAAAGTAAGCGACCATTCTAACTTCTCAATCAATAACACATTTTGTCCGTATCACTCACTGCCTTAAACTCACTTTTTGCTTTTGCTTCTTTTCATTATTACTTTAAAGTTTCGATGCAATTTCGATTGCAGTGAAATTGTTTTTAACGAACATTCTTGCATTTGCTATTCAAGAATGCGAAATAAGGCTTTCACTTTAAATTCGAACGTAAAATTGCATTTAAAGTTGAGCAGTGTAAGCGTGCATAAAGCAGGATATGTATTTTTTATTGGCTTCCATTTTTCGGTGAATTCACTTTCAGTGACACATTAAAGCACGCAATATATTGTGAACGTTCGCAAATACATTAGAAAGGTGTCCGCAAGCGTTGCATTACTTGTCATTTACTCTGCAATAACATTTATATCGAAATTACGGTTGAAACGAAAAAATTGTATTTTTTAAGCATCGATGACATTCGCTGCGCG